>JAGDQP010059953.1:839-12286 GCA_022664845.1 Lepisma saccharinum
CAAAATGTTTATAAACATCTATCTACTGCACGCGATTTCATGGCATTTTAAAATTGTTGTGAATTCCCTAATCGTCAAATTCTACTGTTCCTACCTCTTCCCATAAAATAAATTAGTTTTTTTTTAAATAATAAAACTAATCCTCCTTACATTGATTTTTTTTTCTCGGATCACCAATTGATGCCTATCGCCTTAATAGCTAATGTCCTAAAATATCTAGTTAAACTGAAATTTTATGTCTGTTTCAACATTTCTTGGTGGCTGAAAAATGGCAGTGTGAACCAATCATAATCCTTAACTGATTACGTATATATTTGTAACGCTAATGGGGATGAGGGTTGTGAGTGACAAATCACAAATATTATTTATTTCCTGGAAATTTATGCTTGTATAGCACAGTTTCGAGATGTACCTTAGCAAACACTATGATGAGTACTTATTTACACTGACTGCACAAGAATTATATTCAACAAAAATATTTTTGAAAACCATACAAATCTTTATAGCAGCAATAATATTCTCTCTCTCTCTCTTTAATTGCGTAGGTATTTATATAAAACTGTATAATTCACAAATGAAACCAAATGGGAGTTCAAACATTAACATAGTAATGCAAATAAAGTTTGTCTAATCGAAACATAAAAATTGCAGACTCTCAATCAGGGATAAAGAAAATACCGCCTTTTCCGCAAACCGGGTTTGGCATCGGAAATGGATGTTGTTGGTCTCTCTATTTTTTTTTCTGACACTTTCCTGCATACACATTCCCAAAGAAAGGCGAGTGACAAATTATAACGACAAAAATCAGTTCCTCTTGTCAAGGGGTGGATGTAAATTAATATTTAACATTTAAACGTCCCTGCCAATCGATGGGAAGTCAGATCTTTCTGTTAGTATTTTAAGCAATTACATGATTTCATTTATATGTCATTACTTAGTAATGTTATATAATTTATGTATATTAGAAAACAAATTACAATTTCTTTACTCATAACAGAGCTAGGATTTTTATATAGTATCATGTTCCACAATATGTACATAAATATGTAACAGAAACTAATTAAATATGTAGAATAATATATAATTAAGGTAAACATATGTAATAAAATAAACAAAATGTGTACTGCAGGAATAAACATTTATCTTTGTTTACATTTTCATATACACAACGGTGACACAATAAATGACGCTTTCCATAATTCAATCACTAGCACTTTGATGCATAGTATTATGCCATATTTATATGTAGTTTGCTTAAAATACAGCGTATTTATTGCAGCGTTAAACATTTACCTTCGTTTATCTCTTCATAGATACAACAGCAACTTAATCATTATTGTCACTAACACATTTATGCACTATTAGATGTCTTGCCATATTTTCTATGGTCGTAGATCCGCCGATCAGGAAGGATTACTTGTATGTTGAAAATGACCTTCCAACATAGAAAGGCATCAATGGCGCAAGTAGTCATGTCATCAATGTTTATTTCGACCTACATTTACTCCAGAGAATATCTGGGAATCCTCTATGTGATGTGGGGAATCCCTTGTGCATCTATTGCGCAATTTTGGAATACAATAAAACCTCTGTTAGCCGAAATAGCGTTTAACCGAAACGGCAAAAACAAAAAAAAAAAAAAAATCGAAAAAGATAAATTTTGAAATATTAACAGAAAAAGATATATTTTTTTTTCAAAAAACAATAAACGTATTTGTATAAGAAGTTGTCGAACTGTAGTAGCATTTAAAGCTTTATTAAAAGTATGTTATATACGTAATCTAAAAGTGTACTTTTTTATCATTGCCTTCCATTTTTTCGCTTTAAACTTAAAAAAAAATACACTTATTTTTTTACACTGAAATTTTGGTTATCCGAAATGACCTCCACTCCCTTTATTTCGAATAACAGAGGTTCTACTGTATGCATATTTTGATAGAGTAGGTTTGATATCTTTGAGGATACCTTGTCGCCTTAGTTCTTCCGTTAATGATGTTGGAAATATCAAGCTGTAAAGTTCATTCTCACAAATTTACATTCTTTTCAGCGCCGAAACAAAGCATTTGTGAACCTTAGATTGTTTGTAACTTTTTTTCTTATATTCATGTTAGGAATTTAATGATGACGTGTTTTTGTCGATAATGTTTTGCAACACCATGGATATATGAACAATCTTTGCCACGTAGAACATTTTTAAATGTAGTCGGAAAGCAAAATGTAGAAAGAAAATTGTAAATATGTAGGTTTATGTAAAATCAACAAGAAATACGTAACATAGAAAGAAATATGTAACATATTACAATTCGTGAACATTTCTACTTTCTAGCGTCGTACATAGCAGAGAATAGAATATGTAATTACATAAATAAATCCTAGCTTTATGTCATAAAGGTTATTTTGTAATGACCCAATATTTTTTTTTTATTTGAATTTGTGTAGAAATTAAGATCTACTTTCTACTCTTCCAGGTGCGTAATCTCTTTATGGTATATTTAATGCCTTCTCCTCCCTTCTTCATGCTCTGAATGTAATGCAAGTATATTCTGTATTTTCTTTTATTCATTTGATATTTTATTTAATAAAGTTCTAATTTCATTGTCTTCATACAGATAAAGTTAATACCAATATTGTACTGTTAATACCAGTATTGTATTGTCTTAAAGTTAATACCAATACCATGAAGGAAATAAGAATTAGTATACAGGATGGTCGGAAGATGTCGCACTTGAGTCATACAATTTGATAGTAGAAGCAACTACAAGAAATGTTTTACATTAAAATGATTCCTCAAATAATACTAAATAGGTTTAATACTTAGAATGGAGGTTTTTAAAATCATATTTTGTCACTGCTAAATGTTACAATTTATACTAGAAAAACATTAACATATTACTGTTATGCTCTCAGTAACTTTAATCTAGTCCTTAAGTCCATATTGTCAAGTTAAATAACTTCTTTAAAAGCTCGATCTGGTCCTGAACAAGACACCCTAATGAGCAGACGAAAATACCTTTGATTTTGATTACATTATTTTAAATTCTTCTCGTTCTTCGTGCATAATAAGAAAAGTAATTGTCAGCCTAGAATCAAACTCTGAACTGCGCGCTTGGACTCGACTTACTTCCCTACGCTGTAAAATTACATACATTTTAACGCAGATATTACACATCTTAAATGAGTTGTGTGTGAATTTCAACAGATTTTTACAACTCAAAATGTTAATACGTGTTTCTGGTATCGTAGGAAAGAGTAAAGAAACGTTTGCAGAACTGGGGATGTGTAATGTCTCAATCAAATACTGGTAAGAAGAATCCATCAGTATTCTCGGAAGATATTGCAGAAGTTTGATGGAAAAGTAAGACTGATGTTACAAGAACATAATGATTTCATTTATTCATATTTAAGCTCAGGTCCGCAATACGATAAGATGAGGTAGGAGTAGGTTGACCAACCTTTTATAAAACCAACCAGCGACATATAGTGTTCAAAACAAAATAAAAAAAAAACTTTATATCTATCTATCTATCTATCTATCTATCTATCTATCTATCTATCTATATTTTGTGCGTGTGTGTCTATGTAGGTGGGGCGGGTGCGCTCTATTAATTATGAAAACACAAGTATAAATAAAAACTTATTAACATTAACATGAAAATATATTTGGATTCGATTCTTATTCCAAACAATATAAACTGCATTCTTCTGTAACTTCCCCAGGAAAAAAATATTAAAAACAAAACAACAAAGAAGTAACGAATTGCTTTAACATATTTTTATATCATGGTACTTATTAAACCAAATTTTGAAACAAAAGAAACATACTATTTTCTCTTCTAAACTGTGAATACCTAGCGAGATCGAGGTCGAAATTTCGATAAAGAAATTGAAACTTTTCAAATTAACAGGAATATACGATATTCAAGTGGCATTAATTAAAGAGGGAGGAACGGCTCGAATCAAACAACGACATTTGGTAAGTGCTATTTGGAGAAAAGAAGAATTTCCGAAGGATTGGAAAACCTCAATAATAGTTCCGATTTACAAAAAAAAAAATGGCGATAAATCGGACTGTAATAATTACTTCGGAATCTCGTCACTGTATGCATGTTACAAAGTATGAAGTAATATGCTGTTAACCATGGGTGGATTTAGAAGAGAGGCCCAGGGGGCAATACAATTTATTATATTGATAGTAAATTTAAAATCCATCGTATGGAATGCAACATTTAAAGTCATTCTGAAATGACTGAGTGTCAATGCTCCCGCTATGCCAGTCCATAAATCCTGACATGCTGTTAACAAATCTAAGCGTATACGTATATGAAATAATTGGAGATCACCAATGTGGATTTAGAAGAAATAGGTCGACGTTGGATCAGATTATCACCTTAAGACAAATCTTACAACGGGAGTGTCCACCAGTTATTTATTGATTTGAAGAAAGCGTATGATTCTACCAAGAGGGAAAAGTTATACAGTATCCTGGTACGATTTGGAATTACGAAAAAAAAGTTCAACTCGTAATAATGTATCTCAAAGACCCCATAAGCAGAGGTAATAAAATGTCAGATAGTGTCGAGATTCACAGCAGGTTGAACAAGGCGATGCCTTGTCCCCACTACTGTTTAACCTTACGTTAGAGTATGCGATTCTAAAAACAAAGGACAAAAATGGACAAACATTGAATGGCTTGAACCTACTGTTAGTTCAAGCGGATGGTGTAGCTTTAATATGGGAGGATATAGATGCACTACAGAGTTATACCGAGATCTTAGTAGAAGTTTACAGTGAGATAGTTCTACAAGTAAACGTAGAGAAAACAAAATATATGAAAACAAGCCGAAACACAGAGGATGAAGGAAATAGATACATAACAATTGAGAACTCGAACTTAATAAGCAAATTTTAATACTTGGGAGCGTATGTGACAAAAGCAAATGAGGATGACAATATTAGAAAGGATCTTCTAGAAGTAAGTGTTCGTTATGAAAACTGGTTTTATCTTACCCAGGATAGAATCCTACGGCGAACATTTGTTATTACGTCAATGAATTTGGGAATTCCGAAAGTCCATAATAAGTAAGGTTTTTCAAATATCCAGAATTAACTATTAAATTTCTTCCTTCAATACGTAGTCGTTCTCCTTATTTATTTACAATTTTTGTTTGTTATTTATATTCTTGCTATATAACACATTAGCATGTGATACTTAAAATCATACTTTCTCCACAAGGATTTGTTGTATAATAATGGTAAATATTCAAGACGTCCTTTTATTCATATAAAAATAACATCTTTGTTAATTTTACTTCTACGTAGATATTTTTCCCTTATAGGCGTTATAGTGTTAACACAAACTAAATTTTGTGAAAATACTTTAGTGTCATTTTAAATAGGGCTAATCTTGACTAAAATTGCTTTGTGTAGCAACTTACATCTTTTTAATCTACCTATCAAAGTAAGCTCCCCTCCCCCTCAGAAACGGAACACTAAATAATTATATCGGTTTCCCTCTTAAGTAACACTAAAGAATTAATTGTTACTGACGCATTGGTTTAATTGATTCCTGCGTAAATGCAAATTTATGAACCCTAAATACTGTTCCAAAATAAAATGTTAATTGCATTTGACAACAATAGTGTATGTCGCAAACAAATAAAGCAATATGAAAAAATGAAAAAAAAATCACGATTATTTTTTTTACAATTGACCGTAATTTTGTACCATTTAGTACCAATAAGCCTTATAAGAATCACGTGACATTTCTATCATCCTGTAAGGATATAACAGTTGTGCATCTTTAATCTACTAGATATTATTAACACAAGTGAACAGTAAATTACTTGCCACTCTGTATAATCCATTTCCAGGATTTTTTACGACGTAGAAATATGTATAAGAAGTGTGTCACGTATGAAAATTAACGGACTCAGCGGGAGCACTATCTCGGAGATAGAATAAGAAAAGCATAGGCCAGAATCTTAATCTAGGTACATCCCATTTTCCCTGGAGAGACACTGGAAAACATAGTGTAGGATTTTGGATTTTGTGCTTTTATTGCATTTCACGTAGATTGTGTCAACAACCAAACAAGTATTTACTCATTTTGTCCTTAAAAACCTCTTTATAATCCTTAATTTCCGTCAGCTAAATGGTGAACTAGTGGGATTTGAATGCCTTACCAGTGTATCTCCTACTAAACCAGAGTAGTAGGCGCCAGCAGATACAAAGCTGCAAATCTTTTATTAATATCTGTCACAGAAAATACTAGAATCATTGATACATTGAAAATGCTACGTGTGTATTATTAAGCAGCAAGACGTGTGTTCAACTAAGAGCTGTTCAATGAAGAGTTCATAGTTAACTACTTCTCAGAGCTTTTAACAGTTTCTCTAGATGAGTTCTTACCTCCATCTCTTCGCAATAGAGAGACCAGCGTCCGATCACTAGAAGAAAGGCAGTTGTAATACATGTATTTCTAGTCCTCAGAAGGTTTACGCAATCTCCATCCCATGCAACACGATAACAAAATTGTTAAATATTTCAACTTTAATATTATCCACAATTTACAACATTGCTTTTCATGTATTACATAATTATGCTGTTTATCATCAGTAAATAGTATCTACATAGTGCAATTTCAAAATTAAAACTCCATATTAAGTTCGTAACACTGACAGCTCATCAACATTCTTTCTAAAAATAGCTTCTAATTTTTACTCACTTAATGGTAATTGACTTCCAAAAATGTAGTTTTACATTAATGTTCATCATTTATTAAGAAATATTCATTTTTATTTACCATGATACAAAATTCGATCTTGGGCTCTAAATTTAACTCCTGTACTTTGGCAACGAAGAGGATTGCGATCTATTTTTGTTTTAATTTGGCTGATGTGAATACGCCCCTGAAATATTTACCATCATTTCTAGAACAGCAAAATACTTAGAACACATTTCCATGCTGATACTAACAGATTTATTGTTGACAAGGTTGTACAATATCACTTATCAAAATAAGAAGAAACGTAACGGTTTCGAAACGGTGACAGTTTCTTCATCAAACTAACCAGTTCTAAAACACTAAAGGTGTTCTGCACTTAAATGAATTAATAGGAGTAAAGAACGGGAGGAGGAGCACTTGGATAGATTATGGGAAAGCGTTGAGACAGAATGATATGGTGTGGAAGAGAAATCTACGAAGAATAAGAGTAAGTAGGAGGAGGAAGATAACGAAATGAAAGGTGAAGACGTATAATATAGGAATACACATTAAGGTAAAAAGGAATGACTAAGAAAGTCAAGATGATGTTCAGAAATGGAGCAATAAAACGCACAGGAAATAAGAGTTTAGAATAATAGACATTACAAGAACATAATAAAAGATATAAAATATAAGAGCAGACAGGGATTATATTATCACAAATTGCACAGACTGCGATTTGATATAGCTACATAGGCGGAAACTAAGAAGATGGAGGAAAAACTAAGGTAAGACTGAAGAGAAGCATAAACCAAGTAAATATATTCGGAACACAGGACATATATTAGAATAGGAGAAGCAGTTTTAATGAAAGAGGAAGTTACAGAAAATTAGAAAATGGAAGGAAACTACACAGATTGAAGAAATAGGAAGGAACAATAAATAGACATGAAAGGAACAGTGAATTATCCCTTCGTAGAGAATGGGATACGATACCAGAAAGCAAGAAAGAGAAGGGTAGAAAGAAAAGGTAAGGAACAGAAAATTGATACACATTTTTTAAGTTGTATTGTGAAGAAGAGAGATTATTCAGTGTATTTGTGTTGAAACTAGATTTGTGTATTTTAAATGTGTGAGCCACAATTTTGACAGAAATCAAATGAGCAGATAAATGAGGGTTTAATTTGTGTAATTATGTTTCGATAGATATAAATTTAAGTAATATGTTGAAAACAATTGAACTGATAGTAAGGCTAAGAGACTAAAGTAAGTTAGCTCTTAATGAGAAGAAGAATCAGATTTAGTTAGGCAACAAATAGTAAGATGATCCCGTAAGGCATTTCTATCCATGCAGTTGGTTGGAATCTACACATCTCCTTGTTTCTCTTTCCGTCTAGGACTATCTTCGGAATTAAATGATGATGAAGCGTCCTTCTGCTTTAAGGGAAAATATAATCAGATTGTGTTTCGTGCGAGTCCTGAAACTATCATATATTATCATTAGGTTCTGCATAGTTTCCCCATTTTGTTTATATGCATTATACAGCGTATGTATTTTCACAATTGCTGTTCACCATATTTTTAGAAATACTTATCCTGTACCATGTAGCCGTTTCTCATAAAGCAAAACCGTTTGACTCAAGTAGATCACTGTCTACTTTACTGCTGTTGTAGCCACTTATACTTTGTAGATATATTTTCGATTCCTTATCGTTTTAAAAACCGTTGCCACCAAGAGTAAATCCGCCAACTTCAACCCTGCACCACTTCTGGAATATCTTTCGAAAAGTTTCTCCCTTCTTACATTTTGTGGCACTTCTTTGGACAAGAACTTAATAATGTTACCCGACAATCACAATGACAGAACCGTTACATAATTGTTTGTGATGAGGTAGGGGCATGTTATTGTACATGCATAGCAACCTGTCCTGACAAAGTACGTAAGTCTTAACCTCTTTCACATGTAATGTGACATAACATTTATTTTATCTAAGCAACATTGACTTGCAATCCCATTTAATTTTGACTGTTTTAAAAATATTTAATTACTGTTTATAATTACGTCCTCTGCGTGATCGAATCCGCATTGTATAATTACATCTTCTGCGTGGCCTTCAATGCGAGCTTTCTCTGGTTTGATTCCCGATGCGGACTCGGAATTTTAATGATGAGGGTGGCCCGTAACCTGACGGGGGCATAGAGACTGACCCCTTCTAGCACCACATCTAGCATATCGTAAGATGAACCTCCACTGTCAAAATGAAGAACTATTTTTGAGATTTAAAAAATAATAGGCGCTTCATGTTACGATTCCTTCTAACTTTCTCACTTTTTTTTCTTTAATCATGTCTGATCGGTGGAAGCTAGTAACTTTATTGTGAGAAATGATTCTGCTTCTGTTATCATGTCCCGTACTAAGTAACTTTTGTTTCTACCTTATTACCACAAACACACACACACGTATGTATATAAATGACAATATGGATATTGTTATGTTAGAAATCGCAGTATTTCATTTCGATAGTTAATTTACTTCCAAGCCAAGTCTCTGTTATAAAAGTTATTGCTCTCTGGTTGTCTTCGCTTTCCTAATTTCGCCTTTAAACTATGTACAAGACTACGTATTCTTTGGACTGTTGGGATTCCTTTCTAAGAGTCTTCGCAATGAAACGTCACCATCAAGTGCGAATGATATCGTTCAATTCAGCACGTCCTGATCCACGGAAAGTCCCATGAGGAAGCATGACAAGACAGGTTCGAAGGAAGAGGACGTCAACGAGAAAGAACATTCAATATTCAGTGTTCGTAGTGAAAACATCATTCAATTTCGTCAATCCTGAAAAGACTATTTGAAGAGTGTTTTGGCCAACTATAGGACTTCTCCTTGGCCATATCATCGTGCCTAAGTTAACTAAGTTTCGTCTACCACCTAGAGACTTGAAACTGGATCATCGCTGCTAAGATATCTTGGATTTTGACCTGGCTGTTAGTGGGTCATTTGGCAAGTGTCAATGGATTTTGCACATATTGTCGTTATATCTTAGCCCATTATCCATTATCCTAGTTCTAGCAATTTCATTCCGTCTTAATTTAGTAAAAGTCTATTTTGTTATACTAGCGAGTTTCAATCCTCTAAGCTACAAATCCCTAAAACTTTGTCTCCCCTAAACTTGGGTTGATTCTAACTCCCTGAAGTTTTAGGCTGGTTACGGCTCTAGGTTGACGTAGCATTTTAAGGAAAATTCGGTAGCTACTTGAATAAAGATGTCATATATACGGATATTACAAGGCTTTACGCTGATCCAGCCCCAACCCTCTATATTGAACATAGTACAGCCGTCTGACAGGTTAAGGGTTTTAAGGAACTAATTTTAGTTTTATAAATGTAAATAACCATATGGATAATAGATAGACCTGAGTATTGACACAAAAAAAAACAGATTTGTGACTAAAATATTTTTTAAGTTATTTCTTTCAAGAAAACTATTGTATAGTAATGTGGATATATCTGGAAGTATTATGTCAACTTTTGTTGTATTAAATGTGTAAAATTAAAAGATTTCTAAAAATGTATGAAGAAAGATATACACTAATTATCAGTTCAACTCATATTTTGAAGGTTTTAGTTTTACTGGTCTCCTCAATAAATAATTTCAACTTCAAATAACTTACAATAATCAACATAACGAAGATCGATTTCCTATATAGGGATCTCTTTAAAGTAAACTTAGATACGAAAATATTGACAAAAATGTTGAATGAACATTTATCCTTATATTCTAATTAAAATATTTTCTAATTAAAATTAATCAACTTCTTTTTAAACTAAATAAAGAACTCACTACTGAACTGAAATCCCTGAGATTTAGTATATCAACATGCACGGCAGTGCATGAGCCAAGTTCTTCGCGTCAGAAAACGTCAGCACTGCCAAAAGCATGTTATACAGGAACAAGAGTTTATGGCAAAATCGACGATTTGGGGGCCCCGTAAGAAAAAAGATGTTAAAGATAGGAATATGAGCTTTTGCCGTTAAGGAGATATGGTAAATATGTGCAGATGTACAAAATTTCATATTCGTATCTCAAACTATGTTCTAGTTGTGGACCCCTGAAATTGCACATTTTAGGCTAACTGACTCACTCATTCACTCACTCACTGACTGACTGACTGACTCACTCATCATATTGTTTATGGTGTTTGGAGTAAGCTAGAAACATGAAATTTGGTATGAAGGTAGAGGATGATAAGTAGATAAAGGAAAAATTCCGACATTTTGAAAAGGTGGCCATCTTGGATTCAAAATGGCTGCCAAACCTAAAATTTCAAAGAATACAGAGCCTAAACGATTAAAGATAGAACAGTGAAATTTGGTATGAAACTACATCATTGATAGCAAATTAAGAAAACTTTTTAAAAATTTGAAAAAGTCGCCATTTTGGATTCAAAATGGCCGCCAACCCTAAAACTTTAAAGAATACACAGCCTAAACGGCTGCCGCTAGAATAATGAAATTTAGTTTGACAGTACAACATTATTAGTAGATTATGAAAATATTACAAAATATCTCCAAAGACGCCATCTTGGATCCAAAATGGCGGACGTCATAAATCCATTTTCCAACTGCTTGAGCCAGAGATACAAAATTTGGCATAATGATGTATTATCAAGAGTAGTTTAGGAAAACATAACAACGTTTTAAAAAATTCACCATCTTTGATTCAAAATGGCAGCTGAAATACCA
>JAGDQP010059954.1:530-12286 GCA_022664845.1 Lepisma saccharinum
TACAATTTTACTTCATTTTAAAAGTTAATTATTCAGGTAAAAACGTAAAAGTTTAAAGTTTAAAAATTAAACTTAGTTCTTTTCTATATTGACATAAATTATTGGTTTGTTTGTTAATAAATAATCGTTCTTACGCCCTGGCGAGGATTATACAAATCGACTACATAATTATGTCTGTACGTGACGCTCCACGTATAAAAAGTAATATACACTGTAGAATACTTGATGAAAAGTAAATTGCTTTTATATGGCGTTTCCAAGGAGCCAAAAATGAACGATGTCTCTTCGTTATCTTCATTTGCCACATCCAGTCCGGTGTTTGGGGCCGTAATTCTCTCAGACTCCCATGTGGGGGATGTCACCCCTAAATTCTCGAGCTCACACTCAACTTAAAAATTGTTACGGTCGAAAACGATAGAAACTGTGCAAAACTGCACTTACATCCTCCATTTTGTGCTTTACACCCAAAAACTGAAAGTCCTGGCGGAATCCCTGGCAGACACGTCTACCCTTTGCTCTCGCGCACTTGCGGCTCTGGGTACCTTCCAAAAGCTGATTGCAACAAACTACGAAATGTTCACTGTATGTTTGACTTTTTACTTCAGGGCTTCACTTATTCGTAGAATCGCTCTATTATTGATTTAAAATCTTTTGAAACATAAAAATTTGGGCCACGCATTATATTTTACAGTGATATTTTATCTAGTATCTGTAATTGAGTCCGTTAGTTTATTTCTATCAGAAGGTACAAAAATCTCTTTCGGTAGGCCTACAGGCTGAGGTAGATCTCGAAGTTTTTATTTTTTTTATTTTCAAAAATTCAAATCTCGCCATATATGAGAGCTATCGAGAAATTATTTATTGATACCCCACAACGCATATATATATACTCGCTTTGCTTCTCCCCCATGGTGTCCATCTTCACCCTTCCACGGGGGGCTGCGCCCCCAAAGGGGAGGTTTGCCCCATTTATTGTAACCTACTCTTGGTCATACACCTTCAAAGAAAATTTCGTTTTTCTACCTCCAATGATTTGGAAATTGGGTTTTGGGGGTGGCCATTTTGGATCCGAGTTGACGACTTTCTGAAAGTTTTCTTATATTGTCGTGACCTACTTGTGATAGTACATATTCAAGTAAAATTTCATTTATCCAGATCAAACGGTGTGCAAATTGGGATTTTGGGCAGTCATTTTGGATCCAAGATGGCGCCTTTTAATATATCATGTAATATTTTAGTAATATACAAGTGATAATGAACCGTGTTACCAAATTTGATATTTCTAGCTGCAGCCGTTTAGGCTGTGTATTCCATACAACACGGTTCAAAATCAAATATGTATAAAAGTAGACGGAGAAATTGGATATACTTGTTGCCAAGTTCTTAAATAATAGAACTTCTAAAGATGGTAACCCTGAGAAACTTTTTTATCAAGAGAAGTTTTGTTTTCTTTTGAGGACGGAGGAACCCAACTTTTTTTTTTTTTCAATTTGAATTTTTATTTTATTTGTGCATCTAAGGCCCAGTCTGGGATACAGGAGAGGAAATGATTCGGGAATGTATCGACCAGACTAGACTAGAGTATCTTTACGATGCTGGGTCAACACCGAAATTTATATATATACATACAATGAGCTCGTGCGTAGCCTAGTCGGTAGCGCGCTCGACTTCAGTGCTAGCGGTCCCGAGTTCGATTCCAGGTGAGGACTAAAAAATTTCGGTGTTGACCCAGTATCGTGAGGACAATTGGGGAGCTGCTGTGAATAAAAGACAGCTTCGGCTCTACTCTCCCAACCTGTCTGGTCAGCGTGGGAGCAGTAGACAAACTCCTCCCTTTGGGGAAAGGCCTCATCCACTAGTGGATTGAATATGGCTGTGATTTATATATATACAATAGAGCTGTAAGAAAGTGACTGACATATATATGAGACAGAGAGTTATGAGAATCTAATGTGTCATACATTACAAATATAATATCTTAGTCCTTTGTCCGACCGCAAACTTATGCACTTGGTAGAAATATATTCTACAAAAAGATTCCCCTTTCCTGCCAGATCTTTGTTCTGTACCGCAACCAACAAACTCCAACTTTGACAAGTCCTTAAAAGGTTTTGAAATACATTATAGTCAAGGAGGTATCACCTGAATCTCAAACATTCTTTGGTATTCTAAATTGCCTGTATGCAATTTTTTCAGTCTCTACATCTAGATGGGAGATGTTGAAAAAAACTGTACCACTTTCCTTAAAATTTGAAAGTAACACCAGATGGTCATCGAAAGAGGTAGTTTTATATCAACACTTTGACAAGATTTACGAGGCCCTGGATGAACTGGCACTCAGCCATCTCTCTACTTCAGAAACAAAGACCGAGGCTAAAAATTTACAAGTAAATATTAGTAAGTTTGAATTTGTTGTACTTACTTGCTTCTGGTATCGAATTCTTAAACAAATCGCAAGAGCTGACAAAACAGTAGACGAGTCACCCAAACATATTCATGGCCTTTTAAACTTCTTGAAAGCGACTTGGGATAGTGCTCCATCCAAAGCAACTGCAGATGCTAAACTAATTGCTGAGAAGACTTGGATACCTGCTGATTTGGAAGAGAAAAGGAAAAAGAAACAAATGTTTGACGAGAGCTGCGATGATGAAAGTGTCGGCATATCAGGGAAAAATGTGCTTAGCACCTCTTTATTTGAGATTGTTGACAACATATTGGGTGAATTAAAAACCCGGTGTCAACATTTGGAAGAAATCAGTGAAACATTTAGCTTTCTAAATGGCAGTAACATCCTCAAAATGAATGTCAACAACTTACATACTGCAGCGAAAGAGTTAGCAGAAACTTACAAGGACGACATAAATGAAGACGAATTTCTTGAGGAAATTGAAAGTTTTAAGCACCACGCCTTAAAGTTTTAAGTACTGGATGCCAACATGAAAACTGCACCTACAGCCAGACTCTTGAATCTCATCTACAAGCACAGACTGGAAGAAGGATATCCAAATATGACAACAGCCTTAAAGATATTTGTAACTCTCCCTGTAACCGTTGCTTCAGAGGAAAGAAGTTTTAGTAAACTAAAACTTATTAAAAATTACTTAAGAAGCGCCATGGCACAAGAAAGACTTTCAAACGTGAGGATTATTGCTATTGAACATAAAAGAGCTTCAACTATTTCTTATGATAACATAATTAAAACTTTTGATGCCAAAAATGCTCGCAGGCTAAAATCAGTTTTAATCATGTAGTTCAAATTAATCCGTATATAGGTTTTTCGTTAAAGTGAAAAGAATATCTGCAATGTCTTAAAAAAAAAAGTATATTTGGAACAGAATCAATATGTTTATGAATGATACTAATATGTTGTTTTAGTAAAACAAATCACGCAAGTACTGAAATTTTTAGGATTACTTTTTAGGTGTAATATATTATAATATTTCTTTTACACTCGCGTATATGTCTCTATATAGATAAATGTATACCTGCATGTATGAATGCGAATTTGGCAGTATGCATGAATGAATGTATGTAAGGAAATATGTATTTATCTTGTTTGATACCGGTATATTATGTTATTATAAATAATACAAAATTTTTACGTATCTAATACTCGGTATTCGTCATAAGAATTTAAGTGTTGTCTTTATGCTTATTGTATTTAACATTAGTTTTCCCATATTTCTTTTTTTAAATCTACACTAATATGTAGTGTAATAAATGAGTTTGTATAAGTCTCTTGTATTTGGAGCCATACTATGCTCTCTTACGAACAAACAAACAAATTTGTTCATTTTCAAGCTAAAGCTAAATGAAAAATGAAAGCTGTACAAAGTTAGTTTTCAAACTTGTAAGCACATAACGAATGTAATATATTTTTGTGGTTAAAATAATTTACATTACAATATTTAAAAATCGATACAACATTAGTTTTATTTTAAATGTAATTTAAGAGTGCAATGTATAACTGAGTAACACTTTTCTAACCAAACATCGGCGGGGGGGGGGGGGGGAATTGGGTTTTTGCCCCGGGTAACAGAAACCATTGTTTCGGACCTGATTCTACCAATAGCACATGAAAATATTAACGTGAAATCCTATGTAAGAAGAATACATTTCTCCATTAAATTGTTTCAAGTTAAAGACACAAAAGCACTTGTTGGGAGTCAGTACAAGGTTTATAAAAACTCTTTAAATTCTTCATAATTATCTTTAATAATACTACAACTGTTTCACGAAGAATGATCACACATTTCTTCACTAATAGGGCCTATATTATAAATATGTCTTCTAGTTTTAGTCCCATAGTCTAACAAGTACTGACGAAATAAGACACATTAATATCAACAAGTAACTTTCTTAAATTCGACAATATTAATAGCTACTTTCTTTCTTCACAGAATACTCAATATTTATTTTTAATTTCGTAGCTAGAATCAGTGCACCATGCACAGTTTCTCATTGTTATTAATAGGGTATTTTGGGTATAACACAAAATAATAACAAGAAAAGTTACTCCGTATGCTATCAACATGCACGGCAGTGCATGCAGCCAAGTTCTACGCGTCACAAAATTCAGCACTGCCAGAAGCATGTTATACAGGAACAAGAGTTTTTCGCGAAATCGGCATTTTGAGGTCCGGTAAGAAAAAAGATGTTAAAGATACGAATATGAGCTTTCAATATTAAGGAGATATGGCAAATATGTGCAGATGTGCAAAATTTCTTACTCGTAGCTTGAAGCATATTCGAGTTGTGGATGCCTGAATTGTGTATTTTAGGTTAACTGACTTATTCACGCACGCACTCACTCATCATATTGTTTAGTGTGTTCGGAATAAGCAAGAAACATGAAGGTGGAGGATGATAAGTAGGTAAAGGAAAAATTCCAACATTTTGAAAAAGCCGCCATCTTGTATTCATAATGGCCGCCAAACGTAAATTTCAAGGAATACACAGCCCAAACGGTTGAAGCTAGAAAACAGAAATTTGGTATGAAAGTACATCTTTAATAGGTTAAGGATATTACAAAATCTTGGATCCAAAATGGCCGCCACAATGAAATTTCCATAGAATATACAGTCTAAACGGCTGGAGCTAGAAAAACGAAATACAGTATGAGGGTACATATAATTAGTAGGTTACGAAAATATTACAAAGTGTCTCCAAAAACACAATCTTGGAACCAAAATGGCGGACCTCATAATCTATTTTCCACACCGTTCGAGCTAGAGATACGACATTTTGCATAAATGTATATTATCAAGTGTAGTTTAAGAAAATATTACATTTTGAAAAAAGTAGCTATCTTGGATTCAAAATAGGAGTCCAAAAACCATTTTCCACACCGTTCGAGATAGAGAAATGCAATTTGATATGAGCTGTACCATCACTATTAGGTCACGACAATATAAGATAATGTTAAAAATGTCTACATCTTTAATCCAAAATGACTGTTCAAAACCCATTTACCAAACCACTGAAGCTAGAGAAACGAAATTTGGTATGAAGGTGTGCCATTACTAGTAGGTTACATTAAATGGGGCAAGCCACCGTGGGTATGGGGAAGATGTAAACCAAAGGGGCGCAGTCCCCCGGAGTGTCTTGTTGCGCAAAACTCCCCAGTGCCCCAAAACTCCACAAGTTGTGGGTACAGCATGCCACGGGATACTGAAGGCACTGCCCCCAGAGAAACAAGTATATATATATATATATTATACACTTACAAAAAGCTGTGAAATCCGAGCAAAAACACCAGAGGTGCAAGAGGTTCAGCCAAGTTCTTCAGCCCTAAAAAAGTTGTGAAATGGAGGACGAGTGAGCCAGGTTCCTTGGCGACAGCATCTAAGAGGAGCACTGGAACTTGGCGCGAGGTGGCAAGGTTCATGATCTTCAAGCCATAAGGCTGCTGGTGGTGGATGTGGTGGGTTTTAGACCCAGCCACTTGGAGACTAGTCCACCAGGTACAGAGCGTGATCTTGCATATGTGAAAAGATGCTTCAGCTTCTGCTTTTTTTATATTGAATGTAAAAAGGATATTTCAAAATTTACCGCGAAAACTGAAACAAGTGTCAAAGCTTTTATATTAGAGAAATCTAACTTGATGCAACCAAACGTACTATTAGTGGAATAATACTTAAATTGATTCAATTCAATTGAAGAATTTTATTTTCATATACATTAAATGACTCTGTTACCTACAATTTGTTTTGCCATACATGTTTTATAGCTGCGTTTCCTGTAATTTTTAGACTAAGTTCACGTAAAACTTAAGTTTGTGAGGTAGCTAGCCTTTTCTTGATCCTGGAAGTGAAGTAGATAGCGCGGTAAACCTGTTTCTGGACTAAAGGAGTACGGGTCATTCCATACCAAATTAACCAATAAAAAAGTAATTTTAAACCTAACGTTTTACTAAATGTGTTGTATTTGATAATTATATTCTATGCATCAATATGATCAAAAATACAATATTTCATGTTTTTGTCCCGTTTGGTTTTTGAGTTATAAATTGTAAAAGTAAGAAAAGATCGACTGTTTTTTTTACTCTTTTTGAAATATTTAAAGGCCCGAAACTCAAAAACTATTTATCCTAGACAGCTGAAACCTGCACCATTCGCTTCAGAATTTCAAGAGCTTACTCGAAATTATGAAATTACTTACAATATATTACTTGACTTTATTAGACCAATCTTTATATTTTTAAAAAATAAAACAAAATTTGTTTTAATATGAACTTCTTTATCCTAAAATAAATACTAACCTGCAACGATATGGCATTTGACTAGTTGCAGAACACTTTAGAATTTGGGTCACAAACATTAACATGAGAAAAATTATCTGAACACCGAAATAACTCGGCAAAAAATAATAACAAAAACTTTTTAAAGATAATTAAAACTTTTCTTAAACAATTTGTACTAAAAAGTAAACAATATTTTTGTTTATTCATGACTAAAAATAAAAGCATGGAGCACGCCAATTGAAGAATCTATAAAGTAACTTTATATGTGGGCGCGCCCCATGCTTTTGTTTTTAGTCATGCATAAACAAAATTATTGTTTACTTTTTAGTACGAATTGTTTAAGAAAATGTGTTTTACAAAAAAGCTTATTAGTATTATTTTTTGTCATATAACTTGCAACACTTCTTTTGGTAGTACTTTCCACATTTGTCCTCATGAGCAAAATTTTGGTGAACATTTATTTTGTGTGAGACATTTTAATAACTTTGATTTCAGTCCGTCACGATTAAATGAGTTTAATGCTTGTTAAAATCTTTAAATCTTTATGCTATACACCGGATTTGAACCTTGGAGACTCTGGCCTAACGCCTCAAACCGCCCACTACCTTGGTCGGCTACTCATCAACATCATCAGTGTTTTGCCGATAGCGGCAGGATCTTCAATATAATCTAAGCCATTTCTATTCATCCTGATCTTGCCTATTCCTTTTCATCTCAACGTGCAAATTTCTTCTTTTTTCCCTCATACTGTCAACCATACCTTCATTTGCATACTTCAGTGTATTTAATCTCTGCGCAGTCAATGTTTGTACTCTTCTTTATTGTCTCTAGGATTATTCGTCGCTATCTTATACTCTTCAGCACTTCTATTTTCTCCATCTTCTCGATCCAGCTGATTTTTTCCATTCTTCTTCATGTCCATATTTTAAACGTTTCCAATTTTCTTTGTTCACTCTTTCGTAGAGTCCATATTTCTGCTTCATACAACACAAAACATTTTTCCTAGTGAACGTCTCTTTCGTCATTACTATTCTCGTTCTTGTCCTTTTTTATTTATTTTATTTTTCACATTTCATGTCCTCACTTACAATACCTTCCCCTATACTTAAAACTGGATATCTGTTCTACCCTTTTCATTCCGATGTTGATTTTTGCTATTGTTCGATTTTGTTTCACTTCCGTGTTATTTAAGCTTATTTTCATTTCATGTTCTTGACAGTTTTCTTGCAGCTATCTTAACATCTTGTTAAGTGATTTCTCATTCTCTGTAAGAAGATTCATATTATCCGCAAAGTAATGCATTTGATTTTTCTTTCCCTGACAGGAACTCCTCCTTCGCTTTCGAAGAATCTGTTTACAACCTCTTCCAATTATATATTAAATAAAGTGGGCGAGAGGAAACATTCCTATCCCATTCCTCGACCCATTCCTGTTAGTTCTGATAAGTTGTTCTCCAATTTTATAATTATTTTATGGTTTAGATACAAAAGTTACTTATAAATCTTCGATCTTTCCATTACACACATTCATTCTTCAATAGCTATATTAAGATTTTCCACTTGATTCGATCGAATGTTTTCTCCAAATCAACAAATGCAACATTCTCTTCATTACCTTTATCTATATGTCTATGTTTTATTGTTATTAACAAACTAATATTGTCTCTTGCTCTTTTTCCTCTTCCAAATCCAAACTGCTATTCTTCAATTCCTGCAATCACCCTGTTGTATAATCTTTTGCTTAATATTTGAAGAAACAGCTTCACTGAGCGTGCTATTAAGCTGTTAGTTTGGTAAACTTCACATCATCTTTCTTCTCGAATGAAATCATGACTTTTTTTTTAAAAAAAAAGTGATTTGGTCATTCTCTTGACTCATAAATTTTGTTGGAGAGTCACAGCATTTTACTGTTTCTTTCTCTCCAACATTTGTTTTATCAGTTCAATCGGAATATTGCCTACATTCATTGCGTTACCATTTTCCACCTCACTAAGGGTCTTCTATTTTTTTCCTAGCTATTTTGAGGCCTTCATCATCATAACTTACTTCTGCTCCTTTAGAATTTAATGTATGTGGAACGTGGAAGTTGCATACTTCTATGTATTCTTTCTGTCTATTCAATATACCTTGCCGATCATTAACGCGGTTAAAATTTTTGTCCTCCAATGACCATGCAGATCTGTTTCCTTTCCTTCCAATTTCTATCATTCTTCTTCCTTGTACATCAGATCGTATCCTTTTTTTCTTTCTAAATCTTCTATTTCAATCCATTTGAATTTCATCCGTATTTCTCTTGACTTGTCTGTTTCTCTTCACAATTTATTGTTCAGCTTCCTGTATATCCTACCTTTCTCTGTACCTGTATACTTCAATTTTCTTCAGTATTTCTTCTGTAAGTCATTCTTTCTCATTTCTTTACTTTGCACTTCATTCTATTTATTTTTTCTGCTACATCGAGCAAATAACGTTTTATAATATCCCATTCTCCGTCCGTAATTCCCTGTATTCCTTCCTAATTTCAGTAATTTTCTTCGAAATTTTCTACAAATCTATCTTCAGTTTCATCGTCTTTAGTTTTCAAGAACGAACTTTCTCTCTTATGTATTTTTTCTACATACGTTTTTCAGTTTATACGCACTTCCTCTAAGACTAAATTATGATAAGAGTGAATATCGGCTCCAGGAAGAGTGAATTCTTCAAATATTTTCTAAATCTGTTCTTAATTAGCATATTGTTAATCTGAAAGTTTTCGTTGTCTGGGTGCATCTCCTTATTTTATGTTGTTTAAACCACGTTTTTCTTCCCACCACCATTAAATAAAATCGTTCCCATCTTCGGTTTTCTCCTTCCAAGTTCTTATTTACCTATTCCCTCATCATTCTTGACCTTCATCTGCTGCTACATTAAAGTCGCCCATCAGTACGATGAATGCGCCTTTTTGTTTCTCTTAATCCTTTCCTCCAAATATTAATAGCATATTTCAACTTGTTCTGCAGGCATTCAAATCTGTATTTTAACCAGGTCATTCCTGGTTCATTTTAGCCTTGCCATAATCATGCTCTCATTCGTGTAGTCCACTTTTATGACATTCTCTTTTAGACGTTATCCAAAGACTCCACCGACTCCACTTGTTCCTCCTTTTCCTGTCCTGAACAAAACATCCTATATTCTTCATCTCGAGTTTGCATCCATACAGTATATCTTGATATCCTTTTTATGGTTTTCCCACTCACTTCTCAGCTTTCAACAATGACCTGAGCTTCCATGTTCCGATTCTTAATCTTGTCCCCTCTCCTATGTTCTTATTTTTTCTGCTCCATTCGATTTCTTTCTTTGGGCAATAACTTCTTCCAAAGCATCTTACATCAGAATCCCAGATCCAAATAGAGGGATAGTTTACTTCCGGAATATTTTGTCTTGGGACAAATCATTGAGCTAAATAGTGTACTTCAAAATTAGGCAAAACACTCCAGTAAGTTTCCGCCGCTGTCTTCCACATTGCAGTTAAGAAAACTATCCAAGACACCTGCCAAGATCTTTGACCCTTGCCAATGTCATTCATAAAAGAAGTAAAAACAGTATTATTGTTATTTCACTTGGAATTATTTCTGCATTCGTTGGTCGTAAATTTTCTGAAGGTCATCTGTTATAGGTTCACTAATCAGTTACAGAAACACTACCGTAGTGACAGAGTATTTGCAGTTGTGAATTACCTATGTCTTTTGCTAACTAGGTGGTGCTATAATTTCGAGGTGCGTAATATTTTTTCTGTTTTATTACCCTTTGTTAAAGAAGTGTTTGGTATTTACTAGAATTTCTGTGTTCATTTTTTGTTCTCACAGGGGGGTCCATAGCTTTAACGGGATTTTTGAAGAGGTCCTTGGCTCAAAAAAAGGTTCAGAACTATTATTTTAGAACAATGCAGTATTACTTTTCCAATACAGTAATAATAATAATAATAGTAATAATGTATAACATATTGTTTGTCTAAAATTACCCTGTGGTATTATTTTCTGTTCATTAAACATTATTACATAATCTATTCATTAGATGCCAAAAGAAATCCTGATTATCGATTTATAGAACTTTTCAAGTATTTTGATGTTAAGAATGAAAACATTCTATCTGAAATTATATTATCTTCGAAAAATATTGCTTTTGAAAGGATCATAGCTTAGTTTAATTAACTCAATTTCTATTACATAAGGAATTGTCTTTGGAGGATTGGTACTTATATGCCAATATATTATTTTGTTTACCAATACCTAACTCTTCATAAACTGCACCAATATGTTATTTTATATAGATGTCGAAATAAGATATTTTAGTTTTACAAAGATCTTCCGAAGATTAAAGTATTAACACTTACAGACCAAAGATTGAGTCGTCTTATGCCTGCCACCCTGAAAATAGTTTGTCATGTTCTTGTATCCTTCATTTATTGCACCCTCCAGTTGGTCTCTTCGCACAACGACTTTGGAGTGTATGCAACCACGTAAGGCAGATCCTTAGTATGCATCTATATCATTGTGTGGTCTCTGGAGACTGCTTCGTGTACACAAAACATTTTAAAACCAATAACGACGTGCACTAGGCGATTAACAAAATTTGAATGAGATCATGTAGTAAAACATGGAGAGATTGGATTCTTGTTTCATGATATCGCTGCAATATGAGTCAAGGCACAACTGTTGGTAGTTATTGTCCGAGAAATGCAATGATACCAAAAGATGCGACTGCTCGTGGTTTACTTGTGCAAGAGAAAATAATATCTTTGGCAGGATGACCGCTGCGCAGGAAGTCTGTATTCTGCAATTCGATCTATATACCGGACTTTCCGTTATTAACAGGACCATCCTTGCTATCAACGTGAGAATGATAATCGAATCTCTTGTGTTGTCATTCACGAAAGGCATTGAAGGGGTATATTTCAACATTATAACGAGGGTATTCATAACGCTGCTATAACCCGAAATTTTCCACGATATGTGAAGGTGTTACAACATGCCGCCAAG
>JAGDQP010059955.1:0-12286 GCA_022664845.1 Lepisma saccharinum
TAGTCAGCCGCCATTTTAATTCCAGTGACCTGCGGTTAGACGCTAGTCTACTGTAAAACATGTTTCACAAGGCTACTCACCCAAATCGCAAGCAACGCAAGCTTTCATGAAAATCAGCCCTAAGGTTACTACACATCCCGATTTAGTGTCTGGTAATGTTTTTTTAAACATATTTTTAGCAGTTAAATTATGATAATTAACAAACTGGTATAAATTTAAGTTTGCATACACTATTTATTTTACTTCTGTTTTTTACATTAAAATATGTAATATTTTACTTCTCTTTCAGCACTTGCCAGCAATGCTGCATCTCCCCTCAGTGTTCGATTTGAAGGGGGGATGGTTGGGATTTACCAGCATCTAGAAAAATCCGCCCAGCCTCTGCTTTCGCTGCGGGCATCCCAGCCAGGGATGGACATTTCCACCCCTCTGTCATTCTACGCAAAGGAAGTTTGAGAGATGGGAGTCCCTGAGACAAACAATTTGTTAGCTAGCTCTGGCAAGTGATAAATATGTGTTCGTTATATTGATGCTTTCAATCGATCCACAACTTTTCGAAAGAAAAAAATCTTCAGTTTTTTTTTCTCTTGCAATAGTATTCTTTTTATAGCGTCTGTACCGCAACTGTCGGCACAGGACAGGTCGTTGTCGTTTTCACTTTGCTTAAGGACAGGAAGGGATACAGTAGCGTAGATAGGAATTTCTCAAGGGAGGGGATATTTAGAAAATCATACCCTTGGAAGTTATGCAACACAACACAACAACATTAAATATATTTTTCGGGGTTTCTTTCTGTAATTTTAGACCAACACGATCATGTGGGAAAATATACAAGAATATATTATATCATTGTAGTTTGCTTAGTTCAGTTATAATTTTAATATAAATTCAGCAATATTTCAAATTTGATTGTTTCTACAACGAAGAGCTTCTTGGCCAGTATTTCCTTTAGCGCTCGCCTTGATGACAGATTTCTCTTCTAAATTGCCAGTTCGTTCAGTCACATATAAAAGCTTCAATTTTGCCACGTAACCAAACCATTTATGCAGATATCTACTGTCAGCAGCTTGAACGCCTACAGACTGCACTGTTGGAGATATGTCTTGCTCTGGTTAATCGCAAGGGTGTGCTCATCCACGGTGATAACGCGCGCCCACACACACCTGTGCTAAGATCGAGGAATGTGGTTGGTAGAAACTCACCCATCCGGAGTTTTCGCCAGATCTTGCGCGAACAGACTACTGTCTTTATCGCATCCTGCAAAACCACCTTTCCAGGAAAACACTGCAAAATGAGGATGACGTACGAGGAACAGTGAACATTCTTTGCCCCCAACACAGATGACTTCTTTCAGCAGGGTATTCAACAACTAGTAGACAGGTGACAGAGTGTTGTGGAGTCCGATGGAGATTATTTTCCTGACCAACTGTAATTTTCCAGGTATATTATCGTCTTTTAATCACGTTGAAAAGTACGATATTACTTATGCGATAAGCTGATAGTATGATTAAAACATTTTATTTTTATTAGTTTCGCTTTAGAAAGTTTCAATTAGTGTCGAATATTTTATATACAAAGGAAAATTTTAGTTCTTCTATCTTTAAAACTCTGTATTCTCGTGTTCAGTGTCTTCATTTAAAAAAGATTAATAAAGCTTGAGATAACTTTTTGTTCTATCATTTTTATTAGTTTGTTTTTGTAGCTATTGGATATTCTAGATCCATATTATTTCATACAGCTCAGTGACGTATCCAGGGGAAGAGTTCAGAGGACTCTTCCAAATTCCGGTATCTTTGTAATCTTAGCATAACTTTAGGGGTTATTATGTACTTGTTATAAATTTCATATTCAGACCGTCCTTGAACCGCCCCTAATTCCTGAACACCCTAAAAATTAAATCTGAATATATGCCTGAAAGCGCTTGTAGCTGGATCTCAATTTCCGGATTTTTGTAGACATTTTCATAGATTCTTCCGTAATCTGATTTACTGCAATTTGTTTTGACTTCCTTCTGACAGTTTTCTTTGGTTCTTTTAAACTTTATAACAGTACCATTGACATTATTCACAGCTTCTACTAATTGAAGGCGTTCCTTTGTATAACGGTTAATCGAAGGGAAATACTAATTCAGTCGAATAAAAATAGGGAAGAAATTAGAAAGGCATACCTTCAATCTGGGCTTGTGATTGTTCGATACAGAAATTTGAACAATTTCTTCGAACACAAATTAGGCTAATTCTTTAAAATCATGAATTATACTTTATCAGTTTCTCATACTTAGTAATTTCTTTATGCTCTAGGTGATATATTTACACTCTTCATAATGTCACAAAAACGGACTCTCCGTAAGCGTATATAAATCACAAGTGTTGCAATTGTTCCTAAATAGTTCAATATCAGTAGAATATTAATTGTTTTAACACTTCCACATTAAGTTGCAGGATAAACTTAAATTGCAGTAGGGCACTGTCACATTATGTCTTGAACAGTTTTAAAAATTCACAGCTAACTGCTATTATCATCATATTCTTATCAAAATAAGAATTCATAATTAACACCAACATGTATGAGTTTTGATAAATTGTTTTCGTTCAATCCCGACCTGTCTTCACAACTCTCCTTCCAACACCATGTTAGGGGAAGATCTGATAGGTTGTTACCGAGTCACGTTAATAAACTTATTTTTTAAAAGATCTTACATACTCATCATTCACGTAGCGACCAACCCTTGGCTACCAACAATGGAGAGCTTTCTCATATTGGTCATATTTAGTTTCATCCGCTAATGCAGAAACACAACTCCATATTCAGGCAACAGATTCCTTAATCGAAACTTGGTTGTATATTTCAGTCGTTTGATTTTAATGATTAGATTTTTCTCTCCTTAAAGCCCAAAGCGATAGTCGTGTGGTCTGAGCAGTGTTCGATTTGAAGCTGGGGTGGTTGGGATTTCCCCCTCTCTGCGAAAATCTTTCCTGGCTCTGTTTTCGTAAATATCTCCCAAGCCTGGGATATGAACGGATATAAAATACGATTTTCTAAGTTCTGAAATGTTTCCCTCTCTCTGGAAATTATACAAATCGGACACTGAGTCTGAGGCATTAGACCAGCGTCTTGAAGGTCGCGGGTTGGAGTTGATTTTAACAAGCAATGCACTCACATAATAGTGCCAGGCCGAAGTTAAAAGTTACTAACATGCTCCATTCTCCATACAAAATAAAGTTCACGGCAAGTTCATCTTCTCCCCTTACGACCAGAAAGGTCATATTAGATCTTACATTGCTCTGTATCTTAGAACAGCACCAAACTTTTCCATTTTTTTTTTAAATTTTCATTTTTCATTCATATCTAATGTAACCATGTTCCGTTTAACAGACATTAGAAACGATGTTTCTAATGTCTGTTAGTTATTTCTTCTCTACGTACAAAATAACTGCTTCAACCATAGAAGCGCAATGTCTTATATTTAAAATATTCTCCGATCTAACTTCGTTGACATTACCAGTAACAGGAATTACCATTTATTTCCATTGCTCTCTTGAAATCGTCTTTTTACTAAAGCTATTGACATGATTATAACTGAAATCTGTTGTTAAACGTTTGGTATGCTTTTTCAAGAGTTTGAATTGTTATTTTCACTGGTTACCTTCACCTAATTGTGAACCTACAATGCAGAATGTACAATACAAGCCTTTATCTATTTAGAATGAACGATTATATCGAGACGAACGTGAGTCATAGTGCTGTTTTTGTCCTTACAATTAATTTTATTTTTTAAACTAACAGTTCCATGCTTCCAAACACATTTCTATTCCTTGCGAAAATATCCTTTTCCCAAGTTCATATAGGTGGAATTAAAGGGGGTAAAATATCCTCCCCTTACCTACGCCACTGGAGGGATATGACCATTTCCACTTCTCTTGAAATCACAAAGATGAACAACTGCGAGAGAAAGTGTGTGTTTTGCTTGAAGGAAAGAAGGGCGTTACAGCAGAGAAAGAAAGAAACCTCTTATTTGGTCTCTGATTGCACCAAAACAACGCAATAAAATAAAACAACACATGAGGCACCATGCCAACCATGGGCAAAAAAGGAACACATGTGGCAGTAAGACTACAATATTCCAGGCTTCATCCCTTAATCTAGAAATGCGCTACCCACACAGTACACAATGCTGAATTAACGTTTTATAAACGTTGAATTTTGACAACGTTGTATGTGGTGACGTTGAATTAATCAACGTAATTTAATAAACGTTTACAGAATGACCAATATTAAACGTTTATTAAACGTTGAATTTAAATTGTACTCTTAAACCTTCTAAAATGGTAGAAAGCACAACGTTGAATGTTTGTGAGTTTTCCTAATCTACAGAAAAAATTAAGTTATAGTTTTTTGCTTAAATATCACTAGATGTTATATAATATCCTTTTTTTCTTGATGGAAATGCACTTCTATTTGACATTCACACAATACCTACCCTATGCGTTTGTCTTTTGTTCTCTCATGAAAAACCGGGAAAGGCAGGACATCGGCGCCGCGAGAGATCGAAATGGCAGGAGGAAATCCCAATAAGTTACTCAAATTATTTTTTATATATATATTCTTCGTAGAATAGGTTGTCTTATCTTGTTAAAAGCAATAAATGTAGTACTGACAATCCTTAGTCTTATTGGATAAATCAAACAATTCCACGAGGTAACCTAATTCTGTTTTGAAAATGTGTAACTTTTTTATTTCGTTCAGATGCCTCTTATAGGTAAGAGCGTATCGTATGTATGTAACTATATACAATTAAAGAAGACAACTAGTATATTAGTTTGTGGAGTTGTTATAAAGTAAGGATTTAAAGAACATTTGTTTTTTTTTCTCTCGCATTATTTAAATTGCATTCTGAATATTTATTTATTTTACATACATTTTATATACCTATACATTATCGCTTAGACGTGCGATTTGTTAATAAATAAGTTACGTTTATATGTACTCAAGTATTATTTGTCCTCAATTTTTTATCGATCCTTTAATTAGTGGTTTCACTAAGAGTCTCCGTCATTACCATGTTGAGGGGTTTGTTAGACTGGTATCTTAGTGGGAGTGAGTTGGAATTACACATTTAGGTCCTTAATGTTGTGGATGAAGGCTTTTGTCTTCATTTCAATTCCAAGACTATTAATATCGGGTTACGTGTACAAAAAACCTATGGCGCAACAGCCCATGAAGGGCCAACCCTGCAACATGGCTCTTTGCGGGGGACACGTAGTCAGCGCACGGCTGTTTTAAGCCACTTTGAGTGACTTTCGCTACCGGTTTAGTACCCCCTCCCAGGGTTGCCCCCGATACTCATTTTCAGAGACTGGGTCGAACTCTGGGACTTACGCCCTAGGTAAAATTGTTTCAACTTCTCCCATCGGGAATCAAACCCGGATTGTCATGTCATGAGTCACGTTTGGAGAGAAGTAAAATTTAACTTTCAAGACAAATTTCGTACTTTTTCCCCCGAAATCCCTACTTATAACGAATATTTAAATCTATGCAGATGAACAGAACTATGTAAGTTTCTCAGACCGAAGCTTAGTACTTCAATGTTCAGTACGATATGCTTTAATTAAAATTACAATCAAAGGATTTTTCCTGGAATCAACCCTAAAATTGTATCGTACTGAACATTGAAGTACTAGGATTCGGTCTGGGAAACTTATATTATTCTGTTCATCTTCACAGATTCAAATATTCGTTGTAAGAAGGGATTTTTGGGAAATATACGAAATTTGTCCTGAAGGTTGAATTTTGCTTCTCTCTAAACGTTGTATAAATCTTGCGGAACGTTGATTAAACGTTGAGTAGACGTTCATTCAACGTTTTGTAACGTTGAATCAACGTCAATGCCAAAATTAAGTTGCGGAAAAGGTTTAATTCAATGTCTTTCAAATGTTTTTTAAACGTCATATTCAACGTTGAATCAGCATTTCTTAGAATACTAATCCGATAGTTGTATAAACGTGGAATCAACGCAAATTCAACCGATTCAACGTTTATTAAACGTTTAAGGGAAAGTCGAATAAACGTTTATTTAACGTGATTGTGCTGTGTGGGTAATAATGTTCCATTCTATAGTGAAGTCTCATTTCGAGCAAGGTCCCGCCAGTTTATCCTAGAAAATAAAAGTCATCAAGACTACATCATAGTTTCTCTTTTGAAAGAGGTGTCAACATCTTTTTACAGAGGAGCTGTGTTTATGACTGCGAAATGGTTCTTCCTTCCTCTTTATCTCTCTTCAACGCCATGTAAAAGCTACGACCTACTTTAGTACATTTTTTTTTTGTATGAGAGACAGGGAGTAAATTTTTTGTCAGTAATCACTTGTTTTGCCAGAGGATTTTCAGACATAAATTTTCCCTCCCGTGATGGCTGGCTATCTCAATATATTGTAACATTTTCTTTTAGTTCAGTTACTTCAGTATCAGTAAGAGTGATCTGTCTGTTTTCGTGTGGTGTTGTTTATTTATCATTTCCAATAGTATGTATTCCTCCCAGACAGGCAGGAAAAGCATAATTTTCGGGAATGTGCGTGACCGTGTAGGTTTAACTACCATAGTTTAACAGTATCGCGATACTAGTGTGGTGTCTTTCCTCGATTTTGAGTAACTCGATAAATATAAGATACTTTTGAAAATAGGTATCGGTTTCGTGCATCTCTATAGTTTTGAGCAGAATCTTTCAGATACTTTTGCGATACTTTTACCGAAACTATTTTATTATTCATTTTTCCCATTACTTTTCAGTTCCTAGTTTGGTCTTGGTACTCTTGATATTAGGCCCATATACAAACTAGTTCTAGCCGTGATCTTAATGCTCTAATCTTTTAGCCACGTGAATACTTAAAAAGAAAAACACGGAATTCCCAAATGATCGTTAACTGGAAGTGATATTGAGAATTTCAGAAAACTTGAGGCCTATTCGCAAGTTAATTTTTTATCTGAAATAATTGACAGTCCTGATGCCATCTTGTTCCTGTTTCGCGTTTTCCTATATTACCTATGTCGCCAAGTGTGCTGCCATTGTCTGGTTCTCTGCTAAGATTGCAATCTAAAAGTAGCGTGTTGTTTCCGCTAATATAAAAGAAATGTAAGAAAGTTACCTAAGGTCAATAGAGAATAGTAATATAGTACAATATTTAGCCATATATATGAATAAGGAATTTAAATGAATTCTATTTAGGGTCTTCAGGCATCTAAGGCTCAGGTCGCAATGGGAGAGGGTAAAGTCTGCGGGAAGGTGTCGGCCATGGTCTGCGTTGAAGATACCATCCCAGCATTTGCCTGGTGCGACTGAGCGGAAAATCCTGGAAACCCTCAGTCATGATATAGGAGAAGAGATTGAAGATAAGTTAATGTAGCGAAGAGCTATACTCGACATTGGAAAAGTACGAAAGTATGGCCTCAGTATTCCATATTTACCTATGTATATGACAATATAATTTGTAGTTAGAAAGAAAGTTGCCTTTCTGGAAAAAATAATGAGAGTTATTGTGCAGAATATACAGTGAACGACAAATAATTTGAAACGATGCACAAGTATTTATGCAGTCCGTGTTATTCCTTTTAAAATGTGAGAACATTTTAACACATGCGGACAAGAACTTTTAGATTTCAAGATCAAAAAGAACATTTGGAGAAGAGATTGGTCCTTGTCAGTTATTTTAAGTACTGGGTGTATCTAGACGATAAAAAAATTCGGTACTCGGCCAGCCTGATATAATTGTTGCTAATGGTAAAGAAAGAGACTGCGAGCTTATAACGTATTTGTTATTGTTGCGTTATCTACCCTCCTCACCTCATCTTTGCGCCTCTATTTTACATGGCTTTTTGAATCAATCAGTGAAGCCTCGAAAGGTGGTTCGTTTGCCTCACATTCGGGAGGTTCTGAGTCTCCAGTGGGCCTCTTGATAGGCTTTGTCTAGCCAATTTTGTACCGATTCCTATTCCATCCTCTTCGTCAGACCTAGTGATGTACAAACCTGGGAAAACCCCTGAAATGTTGGAAAAAAGAAACACAGAAAACTTTTTCCGCGAGGAAGAAAGAACAGTGGTTTTATTGACGAAATTGGTTTTATTGCTCTTTCGTCACAAAAATTCAATACTTAGCACATTTTATGCATTTTTGAATTCAATTTCGTAAAACTAAATTTATTTACGCTAAAATATGCAGAACAAATTTTCTGTTTGCATTTCGAATGCAATTTATCTCAGTAGCGCCCTTGTACACGAGAGAAATATTCCGTTGGTTGATGGCCTTTAGGCATCTTCAGCTCAGGCTGAAAAAAGTTCCAAGTAAGTTTGGTAAAAGGGAGTCCCAATGCAGAAGTTATTATACTAAATGAGTAGTTGCCAGAGGTATTTTAAACCATTGGTAACTTCTTCTTCTTCTCTTTAAATTACAGTACTGATAGACAAGGAACCCCTTATGGCGCAAACAAGTACGCAGAAGACAATCTACGCATACTGATGATCTAACATCACGCACACGACAGCAAGAATGCATTATTTTTTTTTTGGCACTGAAGAAGAGTTGCTGGGTGCAGACAAACACTGCATATAGAAGAGCTGATTATGCAGAAATAATTACTTGAGATTTCTTTTTAAATACATGAGATGGAGTTGTATACCAATGAAGTTGCATTGCCAAACTGAGACGAGAATAAGAGAGGGAGCGGAAAAGAAGCCTACAGCTTGGAAGCGAGATACTTCGAGATGTTGAAAGCTTATTGTTTGCGTAACATTGAATGCCTGAAGACGTGCTGAAGAGAGTGTCTTGAGTTCTTCGCTTGATAGAGGATCCTGAGGTATATACAGAGATTTTGTTCTAGTGAATGTAATTTTTGTGAAGTGTGTTTTTTAAAGAAAATATATAAAAAAAAGATAAATGAAATACAGACCTTATAGAAATGTGGAAGTGAATAGGATCTGAGAAAAATAAGAAATCCCGTTTAATGTACTTTTATATTTGTAAATATGGAACAAGGAAAATAAACTGGCGAGATCTCGTGTTGCGACTATACTGAAAATGGGACGCAACCGTGGTTACCTACATGCTAAAGTGGATTGCGAACCACAATGAAGTTGAATGTTTTTATTTACGGTCTTTAGGCATTGAAGGTTGAGAGCGTGATAGGAGAGGTGAAAGTGTCGACCAGGACCTATGTTGAAAGTACCATCCTGGCGTGATTTAGGGTAAACCTTAGTCAGGATGGTAGGCCACCGGTATTGAACAAACGACCTCCCAAATGCTACGTTAACTGTGACCGCCGGTATTGAATCCACGACAGCCCAAATGCTACGTTAACTGTAAACCATAAAACGTGCATGGTGATAAATAATTATGAAATTACATTGAGTTGCGAGAAACTTCAGAATGAACTTTTCGATCAGTGTAATAAAAAGTGTTGGCTACAAATCGTTTATCGGGGAGATGAATGCGAATGTGTTTAAAGCATATGATAATACGACTTTATTTGGCCTGTGGCTGTGAAAAGGCACTTCTATGCCACTTTTTCGGACTTAAACCGGGGACCTTGTAACCAATGGTGTAGTGCTTGAGTCTGGATGGCCAGTGGGTTGGGACCACTTTATGGGACTAAAATGTGTAGGGGCCACCAAGTGCCATGTGACAGGGTTATAACAAGTGGAAATATAAACTTGTGTAACGAGATGAACACGCATGCCTTAAATTAAAAATAATAAGCGAATGTTGTACGAAACCCTGCCAGGCGCCCGTAGGACGCATACATAGCTATTGTTGTATTGTTAAAAGCAAAAAGCAATGAACAGTACGATACATGGCCATATGAACCCAACAGGTCGCAATTGATCCTCAGGGCCCAATGTTTTAAAATGATGACAAGAAAACTCTAAATGGTAGGACATACAACAATGTAACAAGTCAGTACTGGTGGGGAACACTTTGAGGTCCCAAGTGGGTGCCAGGGGACCTGCAAATATCTAAAATTGATCATTGGGAGCAAAAATGCTCACAAATTGTACAACATACAACAGAGTAACAAGCCAGTACTGTTGGGAAACACCCTAAGGTCCCAAGCAGGTCCTTGAAACATGAAAAATGGATGTTGTGAATCCTTGGGACCAAAAATGGTCGCAAATTGTAGAACATACAGTACTGTTGGGAAACATGGAAAATGGATCCTTTGAATCGTTGTGACTAAAGGACCCAGAAACGGTCGCAAATTGTAGAGCATACATCAGAATAATAAGCCAGTACTGTTGCATTGCTTCGAGGCCCCTATGGGGCCCTGAAAGATAGAAAATGAAACTTTTGATTGCTTGGGACTAGAAAAAAATACAAGGGAATACAAACAAAATAATAAAATAATATTAAACTGCACCCCCAGGGCCCTGAAAAATGGCATAAAGTAACTAAGATTTGAAAATTGTACTAATAATGTCAACTCATAGTCGATTGTAAGATAATGTCAGAAAACAGTAGTTAAGGACTTTACCTTACGTCCCCTCGCCTAAAATGGCGTCCAAAGGCTTAAATTAACTATGATTTGAAAAGTGTAATAGTCATTTTAACTCATAGTCGATTGTAAGATAATGTGAAAAAACAATAGTTGAGGATTCTACCTCACGCCCCCTCCCCTAAAATGACATACTCATACTCGACGAGTCATTTCCTTGTATGCAACTTGTATCAGTAAGATACATATATATATTTGTATGATCTCGAAAGTATGGTCAGCGGTACACTGGAAGAATAGGAAGTACATCTCAACGTGGAGTTTAAACTACATTTTTGCTTACAAATTAAAACAGGATATGTTTTGAAAAATGAAGTCAAGTTGAACGACCATTAGAGACAGGTTCTGGTCACTAGAGTAAATTTTTATTTTGTATTTTAGCAGACTGTTTGATATTTTTCGAACACGTTGAGTAATGATATGGAATTAAAATTCTTATGCATTTATGCATGGCGTTTTGAACAAAACCACAAAATAATATGCAAGATTGGATTTGTCACTAGGCTACAACAGCGTTGTAATGTATCTTATAGTCACCTACGGCGCATCAGTACTGACATTGAATATTACTTCTACAATAGTAAATGAAGTACAGAGTTTTTTTGAAATATTGATTACTACGAAGGTAAGAACATTTTATTTTGTCGATATGATACAAAATATCCAGGTCTTCCACAAAAATCACAAGCAGCAACATCTTTACTTGTAATATAGGTTAGTCATAATGAGGAATATCGTCATTTGTTCCCAAGTATTAGGATTAAGCGTATAAATATAGTATTTGTGAAGTTGTATATGTTATTGTGCTTGAAGGAACTCATTGAAATGCAAGTAATGACATTAAGTACTACATGAAGTGAATCTTTATTCAACTGTTGCGGTTTGATAGTTTAACGTATTTGATTTTCGAGAAACTTGTCATGAGCCTGATAGGCACAAGTTGTATTCTTTACTATGATTACTGAATAAAGTATATAAAGACGTTGAACGAGGATTCTTGGATGTAGTTTTTTAATGACTGTCGTGTATGAGTGTTCGACTTTTGAAGTCAAGCCTGCTTGCATAATGTATAGTATTCAAAAATGGGAAGCAAATTATCCGCTAATTTCTTTTGTTTGCTTTGACCACATTCGCATTAACTCTGGAACTCACGACTACATTCACATGTCAATGGAATCCTTGGAACAGGACATAGTGGAAACCTTAGCATATGCACCTATATGCAATGAAATCTACGAGAAATTTATAGAGACACACCCAGACAACGAACATATACTCCAGAAAATTTTTGAAAATATATAAAGAAATGATTATAAGTTCAGAATACATTGACAAACTATATGTTATTCTTTGGACAAAAGATTTCTTACACGGTTTATTTAGATGATGTTTGTCAGGAATGGAAATAAAAAACGCATCAGTTTGATTGAACTAGAAATTATTTAATGTGCATAATCAAGAATATATACAGAGTAGAACATTCCAACTGTTACAGGAAAATATTGTTATTACACATAAGGTATTGATGAATATTCTTTTTTTCTTTTATGAGAACTAGACACAACTGATACAAAAAATGACGTGATACACAATATTGTAATTACATACAACTGAAATAAATTATTCAACAACTCAAGCCATATAAAAAAAAGAATGAAACCTTTGTTTGTTTTGCAAGATAAAGTTTGATCGTCCAAAAGACACTAGCGTCTAACCGCAGGTCACTGGAATTAAAATGGCGGCTGACTA
>JAGDQP010059956.1:0-12286 GCA_022664845.1 Lepisma saccharinum
CGGTGTCGTGGAGATATTCAATCGGTGTCTTCGAGATATTTATGGGTCTTGGAGATAATTGGTCGTTGTCCTGGAGATATCTGATGGGTTTCCTGGAGGCATTTGCATTGTGTCATGGAGATATTTGATTGGTGTTTTAAAGATATTTGATGGGTATTTTAAAGATATTTGATCGGTGTCGTCGAGATATTTAATCTATGCCCTGGAGATATTTGATCGATGTCCTGGAGATATTTTAAAGGTGTCCTGGAGATATTTGGTCGGTGTCCTTGAGATATTTGATGGGTTTCCTGGAGATTTTTGGTCGCTGTCCTGGAGATATTTGAAGAATGCCCTGGAGATATTTAATCGGTGTCTTGGGGATATTTGGTGGGTGTCTTTGAGATATTAGATCGGTGTCCTTTAGATATATGATCGGTGTCCTGGAGATATTTGATAGGTGCCTTAGTGATATTTGACAGGTGTCCTAAAATATTTGATAATTGTCCTAAAATATTTTATAAGTGTCCTGGATATATTTGATGGGTGTCCTGGAGATATTTGGTCGGTGTCCTGAAGATATTTATTCGTTGTAACGGAGATATTGAAGGTTGTCCTGGAGATATTTAATCGGTGTTTTTGAGATATTTCATGGGTGTCTTGGAGATATTTGATCGGGGTCGTTGAGATATTTATTCTGTGTCCTGGAGATATTTGATCGGTGTCCTGGATATATTTTAACGGTGTTTTGGAGATAATTGATCGGTTTCCTGGAGATATTTGGTCGGTATCCTGAAGATATTTGGTCGGTGTCCTGGAGATATTACAATGAAGTTCTGCAGATATTTAATCGGTGTCTCGGAAATTTTTGATGGGTGTCTTGGAGATATTTGAGCGGTGTCCTGGAAATATTGTGTCGGTGTATTGGAGATATTTGAAGTACGCCCTGAAGATATTTAATCGGTTTCTTGGAGCTATTTGATAGATGTCTTGGAGATATTTGATCGGAGCCCTCGAGATATTTGATCGCTGTGCTGGAAATACTTGATTGATATCTTGGTGATATTTGAAGGGTGTTCTGGAAACATTTGAACGGTGTCCAGGAGATATTTGTTCGGTGCCCTGGAGATATTTGATAACTTTCCTTTAGATATTTGGTTGGTGTCCTGCAGATTTTTGAATAATACCCTGGAGATATTTAATCGGTGTCTCTGAGGTATTTGATGGGTTTCTTGTAGATATTTGATCAGTGTCGTTGAGATATTTAATCGGCGTCCTGGAGATATTTGATGGGCTTCCTTGGGATATTTTAACAGTGTCCTGGAGATATTTGATCGGTTTCCTGGTGATATTTGGTCGGTGTCCTGATGATATTTGGTCGGTGTCCTGGATATATTAGAAGGAAGTTCTTTAGATATTTTGTCGGTGTATTGGAGATATTGGAAGGATGCCCTGGAGATATTTAATCGGTTTCTTGGAGCTATTTGATAGGTGTCTTGGAGATATTTGATGGGTGTCCTGGAGATATTTGACAGGTGTCCTGGAGATATTTGATGGGTTTGCTGGAGATATTTGGTCTGTGTCCTGGAGATATTTGATCGGTGTAGTGGAGATATATGATGGGTTTCCTGGAGATATTTGGTCGATGTCCTGGAGATATTCGAAATATGCCTTGGAGATATTTAATCGGTGCCTAGGAGATATTCTATGGGTGTCTTGGAGATATTTAATCGGTGTCGTTGAGATATTTTATCTGTGTCCTGGAGATATTTTAACGGTGTCCTGGAGATATTTGATCGGTTTCCTGGAGATATTTGGTCGCTTTGCTGGAGATATTTGATTGATACCTTGGTGATTTTTGATGGGTGTTCTGGAAACATTTGAACGGTGTCACAAAGATATTTGATGGGTGTCCTGCAGATATTCGATGGGTCCTGGAGATATTTGGTCGATGTCCTGGAGAAATTTCTAGGAAACCCTGGAGATATTTAATCGGTGCCTTGGAGATATTTTATGGGTGTCTTGGAGATATTTAATCGGTGTCGTGGAGATATTCAATCGGTGTCTTCGAGATATTTATGGGTGTCTTGGAGATATTTGATCGGTGTCCAGGAGATATTAGATCGGTGTCCTGGAGGTATTTGGTCGGTGTCTTGGAGATCTCTGATCGGTTTCCTGGAGACATTTGAACGGTGTCCTGGAGATAATTGGTCGTTGTCCTGGAGATATCTGATGGGTTTCCTGGAGGCATTTGCATTGTGTCATGGAGATATTTGATGGGTGTTTTAAAGATATTTGATGGGTATTTTAAAGATATTTGATCGGTGTCGTCGAGATATTTAATCGATGCCCTGGAGATATTTGATCGGTGTCCTGGAGATATTTTAACGGTGTCCTGGAGATATTTGGTCGGTGTCCTTGAGATATTTGATTAGTTTCCTGGAGATATTTGGTCGCTGTCCTGGAGATATTTGAAGGATGCCCTGGAGATATTTAATCGGTGTCTTGGGGACATTTGGTGGGTGTCCTGAAGATATTTAGTCGGTGTCCTGGAGATATTTGATGGGTTTCCGGGAGACATTTGAACCGTGTCATGGAGATATTTGATGGGTATCCTGGAGATATTTGATGGTTGTCCTGGAGATATTTGGTCGGTGTCCTGGAGATATTTGGTCGGTTCCCTGAAGATATTTGATCGGTTTCCTTTAGATATTTGGCCGGTGTCCTGAAAATATTTGGTCGGTGTCTTGGAGATATTTGTAGGAAACCCTGGAGATATTAATCGGTGCCTTGGAAACATTTGATGGGTGTCTTGGAGATATTTGATCGGTGTCCTGGATATATTTGATGGGTTTCCTTGAGATATTTGGTCGGTGTCCTGAAGATATTGGATCGGTGTCCTGGAGATATTTGGTCGGTGTCCTTACGATATCTGAATTGTTTCCTGGAGACATTTTAACGGTGTCATGGAGATATTTGATTTTTTTCCTGGAGATATTTAATGGGTGTCCTGGAGATATTTGATGGGTGCCCCGGAGGTATTAGAGGGGTGTCCTGATGATATTTGGTCGGTGTCGTGGAGATATTTAATCGGTGTCCTGGGGATATTTGATCGGTTTCCTGGAGATATTCGGTCGGGGTCCTGGAGATATTTCATGGGTTTCCTGGAGACATTTGAACGGTGTCACGGAGATATTTGATGGGTGTCTTGGAGATATTTGATGGGTGTCCTGGAGATATTTCATCGGTGTCCTGGAGATATTTGTTCGGTGTCCTGGAGATATTTGTTCGGTTCCCTGGAGATATTTTATCGGTTTCCTTTAGATATTTGGCCGGTGTCCTGAAAATAGTTTGTCGGTGTCTTGGAGATATTTGTAGGAAGCCCTGGAGAAATTAATCGGTGCCTTGGAATCATTTGATGGGTGTCTTGGAGATATTTGATCGGTGTCCTGGATATTTTTAATGTGTTTCTTTGAGATATTTGGTCGGTGTCCTGAAGATATTGGATCGGTGTCCTGGAGATATTTGGTCGGTGTCCTTTAGATATTTAATGTGTGTCCTGGAGATATTTGGTCGGTGTCCTGTAGATATTTGAAGGTTGACCTGGAGATATTGAATCGGTGTCTTAGAGATATTTGATGGGTATGTCGGAGGTATTAGAGGGGTGTCATTTTGATAAGTGATTGGTGTCGTGGAGATACTTAATCGGTGTCCTTCAGATATTTGATGGGTTTCCTGGAGATATTTGAAGGATATCCTGGATACATTTAATATGTTTCTTAGGGATATTTGATGGGTGACTTGGAGATATTTGATCATTGTCGTGGAGATATTTAATCGGTGTCCTGGATATATTTTATTCTATCCTGGAGATATTTTAACGGTGTCCTGGAAATATTTGATCGGTATCCTGGAGATATTTGGTCGGTGACCTTGAGATATTTGATGGGTTTCCTTGAGATATTTGGTCGATGTCCGGGAGATTTTTGAAGGATGCCCTGGGGATATTTAATCGGTGTCTTGGAGATATTTGATGGGTGTCTTAGAAATATTTCATATTTGTCCTGGGGATATTTGATCGGTGTCCTAGAGATATTTGATGGTTTTCCTGGAGAAATTTGAACGGTGTCATGAAGATATTTGATGGGTGTCCTGGAGATATTTAATTTGTGTCCTGGAGATATTTGGTCGGTGTCCTGTAGATATTTGAAGGTTGCCCTGGAGATATTGAATCGGTGTCTTGGAGATATTTGATGGGTGTCTTGGAGATATTTGATCGGTGTCCTGGAGATATTTAATCGATCTTCAAGAGATATTTGATCGGTATCCTGGAGATATTTTAACGGTGTCCTGGAGATATTTGATCAGTTTCTAGGAGATATTTGGTCGGTGTCCTGGAGATATTTGTTCGGTGTCCTGGAGATATTTGAAGGATGCCCTGGAGATATTTAATCTGTTTCTTGGAGATATTTGGTCGGTGTCCTTGAGATATTTGATGGGTTTCCTTGAGATATTTGGTCGGTGTCCTGGAGATATTTGATGGGTGTCTTGGAGATACTTGATCGGTGTCCTGGAGATATTGCATCGGTGTCCTGGAGATATTTGGTCGGTGTCCTGGAGGTATTTCATTTGTTTCCTGGAGACATTTGAACGGTATCATGGAGATATTTGATGGATTTCCTGGAGATATTTAATGGGTGTCCGGGAGATATTTGATGGGTGCCCCGGAGGTATTAGAGGGGTGTCCTGATGATATTTGGTCGGTGTCGTGGAGATATTTAATCGGTGTCCTGGGGATATTTGATCGGTTTCCTGGAGATATTTGGTCGGTGTCCTGGAGTTATTTCATGGGTTTCCTGGAGACATTTGAACGGTGTCACGGAGATATTTGATGGGTGTCTTGGAGATATTTGATGGGTGTCCTGGAGATATTTCATCGGTGTCCTGGAGATATTTGGTCGGTGTCCTGGAGATATTTGTTCGGTTCCCTGAAGATATTTGATCGGTTTCCTTTAGATATTTGGCCGGTGTCCTGAAAATAGTTTGTCGGTGTCTTGAAGATATTTGTAGGAAGCCCTGGAGAAATTAATCGGTGCCTTAGAATCATTTGATGGGTGTCTTGGAGATATTTGATCGGTGTCCTGGATATATTTGATGGGTTTCTTTGAGATATTTGGTCGGTGTCCTGAAGATATTGGATCGGTGTCCTGGAGATATTTGGTCGGTGTCCTTACGATATCTGATTTGTTTCCTGGAGACATTTTAACGGTGTCATGGAGGTATTTGATGGTTTTCCTGGAGATATTGGGTGTCCTGGAGATATTTGATGGGTATCCAGGAGGTATTAGAGGGGTGTCCTTTTTATAAGGGATTGGTGTCGGAGAGATATTTTATCGGTGTCCTTCAGATATTTGATGGGTTTCCTGCAGATATTTGGTCGGTGTTTTTTGATATTTGAAGGATGTCCTGGATATATTTAATGTTTCTTAGGGATTTTTGATGGGTGACTTGGAGATATTTGATCATTGTCGTGGAGATATTTAATCGGTGTCCTGGATATATTTTATCGGTATCCTGGAGATATTTTAACGGTGTCCTGGAAATATTTGATCGGTGTCCTGGAGGTATTTGGTCAGTTTCCTTGAGATATTTGATGGGTTTCCTGGAGATATTTGGTCGGTGTCCGGGAGATGTATGAAGGATGCCCTGCAGATATTTAATCGGTGTCTTGGAGATATTTGATGGTTGTCTTAGAGATATTTCATATGTGTCCTGGAGATATTTGATCGGTGTCCTAGAGATATTTGATGGTTTTCCTGGAGAAATTTGAACGGTGTCATGAAGATATTTGATGGGTGTCCTGGAGATATTTGATGGGTGTCCTTTAGATATTTAATGTGTGTCCTGGAGTTATTTGATAGGTGTCCTAAAGATATTTGATAGGTGTCCTAGAGATATTTGATGGGTGTGCTGGAGATATTTGGTGGGTGTCCTGGAGATGTCCGATGTGTGTCCTGGAGATTTTTAAAGGGTGTCCTGGAGATATGTGATGGGAGTCCTGAAGATATTTGATGGTTATCTTGGAGAAATTTGAATTGTGTCTTGGAAATGTTTCATCAGTGTCCTGCAGATATTTGGTCGGTGTCTTGGAGATATTTGGTCGGTGTCGTGGAGATATTTAATGGGTGTTGTCTAGATATTCGATGGGTGACCTGGAGGTATTTGATTGGTGTCCTGGAGATATCTGATGGTTGTCCTAGAGATATTTGATGGGTGTCTAGGAGATATTTGATCGGTGTTTTAAGATAATTGATAGGTGTCCTGTAGATATTTAATGTGTGTCCTGGAGTTATTTGATAGGTGTCCTAAAGATATTTGATAGGTGTCCTAGAGATATTTGATGGGTCTGCTGGAGATATTTGGTGGGTGTCCTGGAGATGTTTGATATGTGTCCTGGAGATATTTAAAGGGTGTCCTGGAGATATGTGATGGGTGCCCTGGAGATATTTGCTTCGTGTCCTCGAGATATTTTATGGGTGTCCTAGAGAAATTTGATTGGTTTCCTTGATATATATGGAGGGTTTCCCTGACATATCAGACGGGATTTCGTGACATCTGATATGTTTTATTGATATATATGGTGAGTTTCTTTGACACATATGATGAGTTTCATTGAGATATTTCATGGATTTCCTTGAATTATTTCATAGTTTTCCTGGAGATATTTCATAGTTATCCTGGAGTTATTTCATAGGCTTCCTGGAGATATTCATATGTATAATGGAGAGATTTCATAGGTTTCTTTGAGATATTTCATATGTGTAATAAAAATATTTGATAGGTGTCCTGGAGATATTTGATGGGTGTCCTAGAGATATTTGATGGGTTTCCTTGATATATATGAAAGTTTTTCCTGACACATCACATGGGTTTCCTTGACATCTAATGGGTTTCCTTGACATATATGGTGAGTTTCCGTGTCATATATGATGAGTTTCGTTGAGATATTTCAAGGGGTTTCATTGAATTATTTCATAGGTTTCCTGGAAGGATTACATAGATTTCCTGGTGATATTTCATAGGTTTCCTGGAGATGATCCATAGGTTTCTTTGAGTTATTTGATATGTGTTCTAAAGGTATTTGATAGGTGTCCGCTAGATAATTGATTGTTTTTCTGAAGATATTTGATGGGAGGGCTGAAGATATTTGATGGATGTCCTGGAGATATCTGATCGGTTTCCACGAGGTATTTGATTGTTGTCTTGGAGATATGTGATCGGTGTCCTGGATATATTTGTCGGTTTCCTGCAAGCATTTGAACGGTGTCCTGGAGATATTTGTTCGGTGTCCTGGAGGTATTTTATTGGTTTCCTTGATATATATGAAGGGTTTCCCTGACATATCAGATGGGTTTTCGTGACATCTCATTGGTCTCCTTGACATATATAGTGAGTTTCCTTGACATATTTCCTTGACGTTTTCTTTAGATATTTCATGGGTTTAGTTGAATTAATGCATAGGGTTCCCTGGGGATATCTCAGAGTTTTCCTGGAGTGATTTCATACGTTTCCTGGAGATATTTCATAGGTTTCCTGGAGATATTTCATATGTTTCTTTGAGATATTTGATATGTGTCATAAAGATATCCGATACGTGTCCTTTAGATATTTGATGGGTGTCCTAGAGATATTTGATGGGTTTTCTTGATATATATGAAGGTTTTTCCTAACATATCGGATTGGTTTTCTTGATATCTGACTTGTTTCCTTGACATATATTGTGAGTTTCCTTGACATATATGATGAGTTTCCTTGAGATATTTCAAGGCGTTTCTTTGAATTGTTTCATAGGTTTCCTGCAGATATCACATAGTTTTCCTGGAGTTATTTTATAGGTTTCCTGGAGATATTTCATAGGTTTCCTGGAGTTATTTCATGGGTTTCCTTGAGATATTTGATGTGTGTCCTAAAGTTATTTAATAGGTGTCGCGGAGATATTTGGTGTGTGTTCTGGAGATATTTGATGGGTGTCCCGGAGATATTTGATATCTGTTCTGGTGATATTATATGGGTGTCCTAAAGATATTTGATAGGCGTCCTCGAGACATTTGATGGGTGTCCTGGAGATATTTGATCGGCGTCCTGGAGATATTTAATAGGTTTCGTGGAGATATTTGAAGGGTGTCCTGGAGATATTTGATGGGTGTCCTTGAGAAATTTGATCGGTGTCCTTGAGATATTTGACCGGTGTCTTGGAGATATTTGGTGGGTGTTCTAGAGATACTTGATGGGTGTAATGGAGATATTTTATAGGTGTCCTGGAGATATTTGATGGGTGTCCTTGATATATATGATGGGTTTCCCTGACATATCAGCTGGGTTTTCTTGACATATCTGATGGGTTTCCTTCACAAAAATATTGAGTTTCCTTGACATATAGGATGAGTTTCCTTGAGATAGTTCATGGGTTTCCTCGAATTTTTCAGAAGTTTCCATGATATATTTCTTAGGTTTCCTGGAGGTATTTCATAGGTTTCCTGGAGATATTTCATAGGTTTCTTTGAGAAATTTGATGTGTCCTAAAGATATTAGATAGGTGTTCTGGGGATATTTGATAGGTGTCCCGGAGATATTTGATCTCTGTTCTGGTGATATTATATGGGTGTCCTAAAGATATTTGATAGGCGTCCTCTAGACATTTGATGGGTGTCCTGGAGATATTTGATCGGTGTCCTGGAGATATTTAATAGGTTTTGTGGAGATATTTGAAGGGTGTCCTGGAGATATTTGATGGGTGTCCTGGAGATATTTGATCGGTGTACAGGAGATATTTGATCGGTGTCCTGGAGATATTTTGTCGTGTCCTGGAGATATTTGATCGATGTCTTGGAGATATTTAATGGGTGTCCTGGAGATATTTGATGGGTTTCCTTGACATATATTTTGAGTTTCCTTGTCATATATGATTTGTTTTCTTCAGACATTTCAAGGTGTATATTTGAATTATTTCATAGGTTTCCTGGAGAGATTTCATAGCTTTCCTGGAGATATTTCATAGGTTTCCTGGTTATATTTAATAGCTTTCCTGGAGATATTTGATGTGAACTAAAGATATCTGAAAGGTGTCGTGGTGATATTTAATGGGTTCTCTGGAGATATTTGATAGGTGTCCCGGAGATACAGTATATAATCCGTGTTCTGGTGATATTTGATGGGTGTCCTTTAGATATTTGTTGGGTGTCCTGGAGATATTTGACTGGAGTACTGGAAATATTAGAAGGGTGTCCTGGAAATATTTGATGGGTGTCCTAGAGATATTTGATGGGTGTCCTGGAGATATTTGACGGGTGCCCTGGAGATATTTGATGGGTGTCCCGGAGATATATGAGAAGTGTCCTGGAGATATTGGATCGGTGTCGTAGAGATATTTTATCGGTGTCGTGGAGATAATTGATCGGTGTAATGGAGATATTCCAACCTTGTCCAGGAGATATTTGGTCGGTTTCCTGGATATATTTGGTCGGTGTCCTGAAGATATTTGGTCGTTGTAATGGAGATATTGAAGGATGTAATGGAGATATTTAATCGGTGTCTTTGAGATTTTTGATTGGTGTCTTAGAGATATTTGATCTGTGTCCTGGATATATTTGATCGGTGTGCTGGAGATATATGATCGATGTCCTGGAGTTATTGGATGGGTGTTTTGGAAACATTTGAACGGTGGAATAGATATTATATAGGTGTTCTGGATATATTTGATAAGTTTCCTTTAGATATTCGATGGCTGTCCTGGAGATATTTGAAGGGTGTCTTGGAGATATTTGAAGGTGTCCTGGAGATGTTTGATGGGTGTCCTGGAGATTTTTGATGGATATCCCGGAGATATTTGAGGGGTATTATGGTGATATTTGATCGGTGTCCTGGAGATATTTGAACGGTGTCCTGGAGATACTTGATCGGTTTCCCTTAGATATATAGTCGGTGTCCTGGAGATAATTGATCGGTGTCCTGGAGATATTTGAAGAGTGTTCTGAAAAATTTGATCGGTGTCTTGGAGATATTTGCTGGGTGTCCTGGAGATATTTGGTGCGTCTTTTGTAAATATTTGATCTGTGTCCTGAAGATAGTTAATCGGTGTAATGGAGATATTCTAACTTTGTCCAGGAGATATTTGATCGGTTTCCTGGATATATATGGTCGGTGTCCTGAAGATATTTGGTCGTTGTAATCGAGATATTGAAGGATGTCCTGGAGATATTTAATCGGTGTCTTTGAGATATTTGATTGGTGTCTTGGAGATATTTGATCTGTGTCCTGGAGATATTTGATGGGTGTCCTGGAAATATTTGATGGGACTCCTGGAAATATTTGATTTGTGTCCTAGAGATATTTGATGGGTGTCCGTAATATATATTTGAAGGGTTTCCATGATATTTTACATCGTTTTCTTGACATCTGATTAGTTTCTTTTATATATATATGGTGAGTTTCCTTGACATATATCATGAGTTTCCTTGAGATATTTCATTGGTATCCTTTAATTATTTCATAGGTTTTCTGGAGATATTTCATAGTTTTCCTGGAGTTATTTCATAGTTTCTTTGAGATATTTGATACGTTTCCTAAAGATATTTTATATGTTTCTTTGAGATATTTAATATGTGTCCTAGCGATATTATAGGTGTCCTGGTGATATTTGATGGGTGTCCTGGAGATAATTGATGGGTGTCCCGGAGATATTTAATCGGTGTCCTGGAGATATTTGATCGGTTTCCTGGTGATATTTGAAGGATGTCCTGGAGATATTTAATCGGTGTCTTTGATATATTTGTTGGGTGTCTTGGAGATATTTGATCGGTGTCGTGGAGATATATAATCGGTGTCCTGGAGATATTTGATCGGTGTCGTGGAGATATTTAATTGGTGTCTTGTAGATATTTAATCGGTGTCCTTTAGATATCCCATCGGTTTCCTGGAGATATTTGGTCGGTGTTCTGGAGATATCTGATGGGTATCCCGGAGACATTTGAACGGTGTCATGGAGATATTTGAACAATGTCCTGCAGATATTTGATCGGTTTCCTGTAGATAATTATTCGGTGTCCTGCAGATATTTGGTCGGTGTACTGGAGATATTTGAAGGATACCCTGGAGATATTGAATCAGTGTCTTGGAGATATTTGATGGGTGTCTTGGAGATATTTGATCGGTGTCCTGGAGATATTTTAACTGTGTCCTGGAGACATTTGATCGGTTTCCTGGAGATATTTGGTCGGTGTCCTGGAGATATTTGGTCGGTGCCCTGGAGCTATTTGAACGGTGTCATGGAGATATATGATGGGTTTCCTCGAGATATTTAATGGATGTAATGGAGATATTTAATGGGTGTCCGGAGGTATTAGAGTGTTGTCCTGGAGATATTTGATCGGTGTCCTAGAGATATTTGTACGGTGTCCTGGAGCTATTTGATCGGTTTCCTGGTCATATTTGATCGGTGTCCTGGATATATTTAGTCGGCGTCTGAGATATTTGATGGGTGTCTTGGAGATACTTGATCGGTGTCCTGGAGATATTGGATCGGTGTCCAGGAGATATTTGGTCGGTGTCCTGGAGATATTTGATTTTTTTAATGGAAACTTATAACGGTGTCATGGAGATATTTGATGGGTTTCCTGGAGATATTTAATTTGTGTTGTGGAGATATTTGATGGGTGTCCCGGAGGTAGTAGAGAGGTTCCTGGTCATATTTGATTGGTGACTTGTAGATATTTATTCGGTGTCCTGGAGATATTCGGTCGGTTTCCTGGAGATATTTGGTCGGTGTCCTGGAGATATCTGATGGGTTTCCCGGAGACATTTGAACGTTGTCCTGGAGACATATGATGGGTTTCCTGGAGGTATTTGGTCGGTGTCCTGGAGATATCTGATCGGTTTCCTGGAGACATTTGGACGGTGTCCTTGAGATATTTGGTCTGTGTCCTGGACATATTTGATGGGTTTCCTGGAGACATTTGAACGGTGTCATCGAGATATATGATGGGTGTCCTGGAGATATTTAATGGGTTTCCTGGAGACATTTGAACGGTGTCATGGAGATATTTGGTCGGTGTCCTAGAGATATTTGATGGGTTTAATGAAAACATTTGAACGGTGTCATGGAGATATTTGATGGGTTTCCTGGCGATATTTGATGGGTGTCCTGGAGATATTTGATCAGAGTCTAGGAGATATTTGGTCGGTGTCCTGGAGATATTTGATCCGTGTCCTGGAGATATTTTAACGGTGTCCTGGAGATATTTGATCGGTG
>JAGDQP010059959.1:1808-12285 GCA_022664845.1 Lepisma saccharinum
GAGCGACTCATGTTGCTTTAATCGCGAAATCATAACTTTAAAGCTATGTTATTGTATCGTCCTAAGTTAATCTATTTATGAGGAATGCTGCTTTTGTAAATATAAATGTACTTTTTTTTTTCAAATTTGAAAGGCGTGTGTAGTCCCCAGCGAGTTGCGGTTTTAGATTCACTCGTTAAGAAACTTAACCCGAGCTAGTAATTTTTGTTGGAAATTCCTGTCCAGAAGCGTAAATACTGTCTTTGAACATAAAAAGGATAGTATTCAATGATGAATAAGAGCGTGAAGATAGAGGAAGAGAAAAATTCAAACACAATCCATCGCGCTCAAGTACTCAGAAAAACCTTATTAGCAGCCATTTTAATTTCTGGCTTCCTTTCTTTTTAGTAAAATAATGCTTCTTCTGGAAAATTTGTTTAATCAACTTCAAAATCGAGAAGTTGAACCTTCCTTTGCACAAAATGCTATTTTCCACTTTGATTTGAAACAAATATTAGACGTATAACAGACTAGCTTGATGATTTGCGTGAAATAACAGACAATACAAACACGATATCAAAAAGGAGAAAGAGTGAAAGAATGGAATGGGTAAGGGAAACAAAGGTTCGTAATTACTTGCGAAGCAAAATCCCACTTTACATTCACATGACACGTTATAGCAGCCACGCTGTTTACTATTTTCCAAAACAAATTGTACGACGAATAGGATCCCCAGTAGACCGTGGAACGGGACAATGCAATTTTCCTGGTTGAGGCCAACCAAAAATTATGCAACGGTGTATTTTAGATGTTGGGCTGGCTCACTAAGATTTCTCGAGTGAGACGAAGCATCCCTCCGCACTGAGGAAAAGCAGGATTATATTGAATCTTCCTGAACTGAGGAGAATCGTTGTATAGTGTCGACGGCCCAGACTCAAAGAGACTATCTCGTCGGTAGCCTGGGTCCAGGGGAGCAGGCCCTTAAAGAACGAGCGCTGAAAGGTTCTCACTTTTCCCACTATATATAAGCGAAACCAACATCACAGAAATGTGCACCCCTGTAAATCAGAAAGTTAGTACACACCTTAATCTAAAAGGAACAGCTTTATTATGATGTTGCAAAAATTGGACTCCACATAGGCGGAGAATAATTACGTATTATTTCCTATTATATGTGTGTGGATATGTACGCCGACAATTCTGAACGTCTCATGAAGGAGTTCAGGACACCCTTTCGCCCTTTCACTTCTGTCTACTAGTCTTTCTTTTCTCCTGCCTTCTCCCTCGACTGGGTCAGACAATCGTCCCTTGTGTGTCGTTCGGGATTTCCCCTCTCAGAACTGCGTAGCAACTTCGGATGAGTGATGTAATTCACACTTGGACAAAGGAAAAAATGTGGGAGTCCTTTTTCACTCACTTCTCAGGCATACAAAAGCGTTAGAAATTTAATAAAATCTTAATGTAACAAGATTACGTGGTTACAATTGTGGAGAAATTATGTTCAATGTACACATTTCTTGACTAAGAAAAGCTCTGTCTTCACGAACTGTCTTCAATCCATTCGCCAAAAGAATTTCGATCAATGTCAGAAGCTGTGGGCTTGTTCGACTTTATCGTTCAAAATAGCTTGGAGAAAATGTTTAGTGAATCTTCAAAGTTTCTAAAACTGATATTAAGAATACCATTAACAGTCACACACATTTCTAGCCACGAAAATTTGTGACAAACTATCAAATTCTATTCTCAATATTATAGCTACGACATTTTTCTAAGTTTTCTCAAAATCATAACTGACTGACTTAACGTCCCTTTATTTGAAAATCTGGCCATCTTTTCTTTTGTGTCTATGTTACATAATTTAACTCTTACGTTGATTGATTGTGACTGATTCGTTACCCAATCCTCTCTCACATTGTGAAAGTCCAGGCTCGCAGCCAAGGAGTGGGCTGAGCCCCTATAAATTTTCCTTGCCCCAATACAAATATTTAATTGTATGTATATTTCGTAAGCCCAAGCCCTTCCCTAATTTTTCGTGGCTCTCTACTCTGTGGCTGGCGTCGGGCCTGAGTGCAACACCCAGTGGAGACAACCACCAGCCGCTACTACCGTTGTATCCACCGCATTCTTATCACGAAATCTCTTTTGTATTTTACTAGAGGTCTTTTTTCGTCAATTTTCTGCCGAGAATACAGATTTGTTTCCTCTACAATGAGTTCACATAATTCATTGTCAAAAAACTTGTGGTAAGTACACACTGAGTCACTGAAATCTTTTAGGCTGCATTTGCTATAATCAGACACACTGCAAGTATTGATTGACAAGCTGAAATCATCAAAAGACTATTCTCACTCCTAGATAGAAGCCAACCTTGGTAGCTGTTGCTAGGGCGCCGGGTCGCCTTTCATGAGGTTATGGGATCGAATCCGGCCTGGGACATGGTTCTCTGTAGGTTTTAAACTTACTGCATTCATATCATCTTGACGGGATGAAGTCCATAGTTACTAATAATGGCTCATATAAAATAAAGTTGTTTCCTAAGTGGAGTCTCAGCTATTCCTTCATACTACGGCGTTAATCCACCCTCTTCACCTTACCTAACCTCGGTTTTAAGTAGAAGGTGGCTACTGTTTCCGGAAACTTTTCTTTCTTTTGATTGTTTGAGAGAATGGAGGTTCATTCGACTCCAATGCAGCAGATACCAACACGAGTGTGGATTCCTATGCTCCAGCCCTGATTCACTTACAATTAAGATAAATACTTCCATGTTTTGGTATCTGAAGTGCTAGATATATCTGTAAACTACAGAGGAAGTTACACGTCTGTCACATTGCCTCATCGCAGGTGAATGGCACGAGGTGTTGCATCGATAGAGAAATTGAGCCTTTCAAGTAAAGAGCTCTGGTTAAATAGCTACAAAAGGAGTCTCCAACAAAAATAATTTTATTGGAAGATTTGTGACTTTGGATGAGTTGTGGGTCCCACCACTATGACCCTGAAACAAAACACCGAGAGGTTGCGCCCCAGAAATTTTCGAAGTATTGCCATCAGCAGTCCTGCTCGTCGTATTCTAGGATGATCAAGGTGTTATTTTGGTCTATTATTTGGACAAAAAAAGCCCCAATTAACAGGTCTTTACTATGCAAGTTCAGTTACGAACTTGCAGGATGTACCGAAGGAACAACGTCGTAGCAAATTGAGACGAAAAGATTCTTCGGCATCAAAGCAATGCTTCGGAATTCCTGGATCATCACTATCCTATTCACCAGGCCCAACTGTATCCACAAATTGAAGAATACCTCCGTGGGGAAAAATTTTAACCTACAACGAACTTATGGTGTCCGTAAACTAGTGATACGCACAGGTTCGACAAACTTCCAGGGAGTTGTGGAAACGTTAAACCATCGATGTAAGAAGTGCATTATTCTTCAAAGAGATGTAAAAAAAAAGTGTGGTAGGGTTTATAATTGAATCTCCCCTGCACGGCTGAAGCATAGGGATCAACCATCGTAAATTACTCTATCCTTCCATCCTGAGGCATGACATTTCTCTGCAAACACTCACCCCTTTGGTAGAGACAGGGACTGTAGTAGCCAGAGCTTATAGATACCACACCGATATTCGCTTAGTGAAACTGAAGAAAAAAAATCCTAGAAAAACTCAAGTCGTTTGGCTGGGAGGAGACCTGCACGCAGGGATTCTAGTGGCCAGAGCTTATAAGTACCATACCGACACTCGTCTACTGAAGGAAAATACTGGAAGAAATCAAGCCAATATGACTGGGTGAAGAACTTAATCTGCATGCTTTCTAATGACGATTTGAAGTCTCCACCCGTAACCACCATATAACCAGGTTGGGTTTTCATTAATATTTACTAGTTATGTTAGCTACGTTCTCTTGTTAGCCTTGTACTTCGAATATTTCATTTAAGATTACGTAGTTCTGAGAAGGAATATAAAAACCATAAATAACAAAACAGGTTACTTTCTTATTTATTTTTTTTCAGGAAACTTGGTTTATTCAAATATGTTATTATATTAGTCAATACAGAAACAAAAAACAGCACGTCTACAAAAAGGAAAACAACATAACTGCCACACGCACGCATTACATTACTCTAATCACGCATACGTTCTCATATAAACAAGTACAAACATACCTGAAACTCATACACACACGCATTTGACACGCACACATTTTCCATTCACTAAACATACAAGTATCACAAAAAAATCATGGCAACAAAGAGATATAAAAAAAAGAAATTTCACACACAAACACACTTTCCTTTGATGTACGCATTTATATATAGATATATATAATACACTTACAATAGATGTGCAGGCATACAATATTTATATTTATATATAGCAGTCGTGTTTACTCACAGAAATGTATAGTAGATGACTTTCTGCTTTTGTTTTTTATTTCTCTGTGTACAAAAAAAACAAAGGAAACCACGTGATACATTCACGCATTAGTTACAAGCACACAACTACATTCTGGCCATTTGTCATGAGATCAGAACCCATTAAACTTTACACAAGTTCTTATTTTTAAATCTTATTTTTCTCTCCTGTGACCTGACAGCGATTTGGACCCATTTGTTTCCTCAAAGAAAAAAAAAATAGACTCGATCACTTATGCCACATTCGAAGTACATCACTAAGCACATGGAAGGCTAGTATTTTTTATATATATATCTTCAGACTCCGGCACTTGAGCATACAGTGCTTGTCGATAATGCACTTACAACAACATGAACAGTCAAAAAAAAAATATGTATCCTGGCAGTGAGTATGATATGTTAACACCACTTGCTGACACGCACACATACACTCGCACACATCATTCACTCATCGTATATTAAATTGAAATTCGTCCTTTTATTCATATATGAAAAGCAAGCACTGACTTTATGAATTATTCACACTTCGCGGTCACAATAGCATACATACACATTTACACATATATGTATCTCAATAAACATATTGTATATATACTTCAGACTATCAATTTACTTTTTGTTTCCTTATACAAATAGCGTACAAATTCTCCTGTTTACATTAAGCCTGACTAGTAATAAATATATACAAAGGCACAGGCAAAAAATGTATTATCATCCACATTTAAATATTTGTTCAAATTTGTACAAGCAAAAAACAAACCGTCTGTTTGATCATTTTTTTGCAAAAAAAAATATTAAAAATCAAAAACAAAATATTTCAATGCCCTTGATTGCAAATTTTTGTAAGGAATTCAAAAAAATCCTCCTATAAATCAATGTAATCAAAACTTACAACAAACAGATTCCCATTTGACTTGTTTTCTAACATCTATGCAATTCTTTAAATTCTTGTCCAATTAGTGAAATATACAAGGAATGTAACGAAATAATTAAACTTACGTGTTGTAAAAATATAACAAATGTTCACAAGAGGTATAAATAATGACTTACTTTCTCATTTTCTCCCCTAAACATAATGATGAATGCAAAATAAGTTAACAAAAGTATTGCGAAGATTTCCGGCTGAACCTTATCAAGTTTTTTTTTTACACTTCTCACATCCACCTTATAGTCACGATGTGTCTCCATCTTATTTCTAACCACGATGTGTTCAGTATGAGTCTAATCAGTACGAAAAACGTTTACTACGTAACACATATATTATGCACTCTTTGTAATTTTTTACCAAGCATCCTCTTTCAGTTTTTAAATATTTTAATAATAATAGTAATAATATATTTTTAAAAAATCCATATACTTTGGATACTGTTATGTCTTTGGTATGAAAAGCTGCTGTTTTTTCCTCAATAAAAAATGTAAACAGCCACAACAGAACTTACATATCGCTTAAGTACATACAAAGTTCAGTCATTTTTATCACCAATACTTGGGATCAAATAACAGTTCTACATCCACACGAAAGCATGCACACAAAACAAAAACATGGAATTGTGGGTAATTGTTTTGGAATTGTTTTTCTCATCATCTTCTCTGTCTTGTTTTCTCGTTATCACAAAGCAAAAAAAAAAAAAATCAAAAATGCTTTTTTTTTTTCTTTTTTGTCGTGTGTCTTGTCTTTACTTATATATATCTGTCTGTGGTTGTAGTTTCAAAATCCCTTTTTGGCACACACTTGCACAACTGTTTACTGGCTAGCACCATGATTCAGACGCCGGTTGATTGAAGTTTTCATCGTCTTCGTCACTAGAGTGTTCACCATACATGTCAGCCAATTTTCGGAATCTCGGTCCAAAGTTCGATAGATAGTCAAAATTTAGATCACCTTCATCGGTTCCTAAAATAAAATTAATGAAAAAACAAATTAGTATTTGTCATGTTCAGGACAGACAGTAAGAAACAAAATACAAATTTAATTACGTGTCTTTCCCCATTTATGCTCACTAAAAGGGGTGAAAAAAGTTGAGGAAGAAAAGAATTTGAGGCATCTCAAGCTCAGGTCGGGATACGGTGGGGGAGAGGATGTTGGAAGGTAGACGGCCAGGGTTCCATCCCAGCATTTGCCTGATATGACAGCAAACACCCTGGGAAAACCTGAGCCAGGATGGTCGGCTGATGGGATAGATCCCAGGTTCTCCCGGATGATAAGCCAACGCTCTACCACTGAGCCACTGCCGCTTGGTAGGAAGAAAAAGATAATTAGGCCTTTCTAAGTCGCAATGATAACTGAAGATTAGTAACAGCGTTGCCAGATCATATGAGTGGGAAAGTAATTGATAACAGGAACAATCACTGGACGGAAAAGAGAAAGAAAAAGATAGGAAAGAAACAAAAACAAGGGAGGGAGAAAGGGGAAAAGAAAAGAACGAAGGAAGAAGAAAAAGAATGAAGAAAAGAACGAAGGAAGGAAATAAGAGACAATCAAGAAAAGGAAAAGAACGAAGAAGGAAAGAATGAAGGAAGAAAAGGAAGGAAGAAAAAGAAAGGAACGAAGGAAAGAAAAAGAAAGACAAACAAGGAAGGAAAGAATGAAAGAAAAAACAAGGCACGAAAGAAAAAGAAGGAAGAAAGGATGGGAAAAGAAGTAAGAATGAAAAGAAAAAGAAACGAAAGAAAACTGACAAAATACAAAAATTATTAAAGACAGTTACGTTACCAGCTCCCTTTTTCTTCGAAATGACAATGGAAAATAGGAACAACACAAGACTCAGCGAAAGATAGAGTTGAAGTAGAATTCGCATCTGACACATAAGACAGCTGAACACCTACCTATTAGCATACATTCTAAGTAACTATCACATCAAGTTTGAACTAACACACATCTCAATATTCACGTACCTGAAGCTAGAGACGATAAAGAACCCGTAGAATTTCCATCTCCTTCGTAAGCGTAGTGCCGAACATCGTCGAAAGGAACCGATTCTGGATCATTGTCCACGGCACTCTTCTTTCCGTCAAGGAAACCATGAATATCGGGCACATCATCAGGAGCTGAAAAAAAAAATGAAACATATTGAAATAATCCGAAATTGTACCCACCTACAAAGTTTGAAACATTGCGTTCTCTTTTTTTATATATATATAACATTTACCATCACTAGAGTGTACTAAGTATCCAACAAAACCGACAGTGGAATTTGAAAGAACACGCACTTGGCCCAACAGTTTTAAAAATGAAGCTCTTAATGTATAAATCAACATCAAAATACGTATTTTTTTACATCTGTGCATTATACATGATTTTCTGAGATGTCGAAAGATGTATAGTTTCAGAGTTAGAGAGAGGCAGGGCTCGGCCCTGGGTATAAAGTAACACACTGGGGCCTCCACCTAATTATCTATTCACATGAATAAAACTGAACTGTCAGTAAAATTAAACTTATAACATATAAACCATACACCACCTCACAAATTGAGATAATTCACTACTAATTTACAATTAAACAATACACATGTTAGTAAAGTTTCTAGGCCTTGGAATCTTCAGGATGTCTTCCCATCCACATAAGCAGAGTTGCCAGGTGGTTGTTTTTTTTCTACAAGAGTATCGGATAGTTAAAAAAAAAGGTGTTGATAACTTAAAGATTAAAAATTCCAAACAGTAGCCATCTGTATATTTTAACATAATCACTACAAAAAAGGAGGACAGTTGGTAATTCTAATAAAACAGTTCAATCGCTACTGCCCCATTGCGCTACGGACCTGATTGTTTGTAAGTAGAACATAATAGGTAGTGTTTTAGGGAGTGTTTAGAGTGTTTCAGGCTAAATTTGTCCCTCGAAAAGGGATCTTTTAGAGATGTCTGGACCAATCGCTTAGACGAAGACAGTGAGTCCCTAATACATCGTTTTAGACCCCCCAGCTATTGAATAGCTGAGTCTAAACAAACTCTGATGCAACCAAAATTCTGGAGTACGCTTCAGTCAATGATTTTTAAAACTGGGTTTCAGCTTAGCCTCTGGGTAAACTGTAGCCATGTCTTAAGACACCAAAATGACAAATAATGACGCAAGCATAGCGGTTTAAGAAATAGTAATGAAAGTTGTACACAAGAAATATGGTATATGAACAAAACTTATTACTGAAGAAACCAAATGAGATGGGATTTCTGTTTTGTTTGCTACGCAATGCCGAGAAACAATTGGGTGCCTTTAGCTCTGACACGACTGATGTCTCGTCTGAAAATTCATCCTTTAATTGAGTGTCGTTAACTTCTTAAACGTTCTGCATTTCATGTTAAATTTTCAGTTCGAGCAAATGCCATCCAGAAATTTAGACTCTTCTCAATTAGCTTGTACTAAACTCTACCCCTCGTACATGGAACTACCTTTCAGCAAAATCCAGCAACTCCACAACAACTGCTTAACAAGTAGTTGAATAACTAACTCACCTCTTTTGTGCAGCATATCCTTGACTGGTAGTTTCTCGGGATGTGGAAACGGATGACCATCAGAAGTCAGTCGAAGTACGCTAAGATCGTAGCCTGTCATATCCCCTTCGCCACCACCTTCATCCTCATAATTGATAATATTTTCTCTGATATCGTCAGCATCTTTATAAAGATCATCACTCTTGCGTCGATGTACAACAACTGCCAGAACAAGTACTAAAAAAATAACCAAAAAACAACTAATTAGTCACCAACATGCAAACAACACAGAATTCTTTTACAATATTTCGTAGAGGAAATAAAGGTTGACTTTCGATACTCCCCCGGATCGTCCAATCAATGACAAAATGTTGGGTTAGGTTATATGAGAGTACGATTGTCCTCCATTCTTTTGTGATAAGAACAATAATTAGATTCACCATTTCAAATTCCTCAGGCGTCTTCTTTAAGAACTTGATGTAAAAGATTATTTTAAAAAGGAGAAAGGGAAGAATATGTCCAGAAAAAGACCAAGTATGGGCTATGTCTGTAACTGCTTGAGAACAGTGTAGCCAGATAATCACTTCATATATTTCCTATTTACATTATGATAAGTTATATTTTATTTATTTCAATAATGTGTCTAGAAATTCAGATTCAAATGAGACAATGTTTCTTCGTAGTTTTTGATTCAACTCCTAACGCTTCGAGATCCCTGTTATCAGAATGTTCTTAACTAAATAATACCATCTTGTCTGCATAGATAACCACATAACAGATTGAAGTGGGCTCGTGCGACAGTGCCGAGAAGAAGAATCCTTTCGACTTAGCGTTGTGCCTAGATGATACTTAAGCATGAGTGCCCACATATCGTTGACTAGAACACTGGTTTCTTCGATGAAGCCAGAGAAGCGCGACTGTTACCTGTTTTCCATTCTATGAACTAAAAGAAATTAAAAAAAAAGGCTGTATGACTGTTGTAAAATGATAGATAAACTTACACATTTACGGTTTGTATGTTGAAAACGAAGAAATAAAATTATTTCCAGTACCAAGTGCTTGTCACATCAGTCGCTACATGGAAACACACATTACGAATCTACAATATATAACAACCAATTACGTATTTAACAATTAACAATTAACTGTTAAAAGCAACTTCGCTACAGTAAACTGAGAAATGAGCTTCAGATGCTACCAGAAAAACAAAAGACAGAGACACCGCCCTTCTGCTCATGATGTACTAATTTGAATTTTGTATTGTTTTCTGACAAATGTCTTTGTTAAGATGTTCTTATTTAAATTTAATGCTAGTCTTATTAAACCTGAAATATTCTTCACTTTTGGAGCTGAATGTACTCCCAGTCTGTTCAACTAATTATAACGAAACATTCAGTAATAACGGATTACATGCCTTGTATAGTTAATTTTTCCAATATTCGCAATTGCTGCTTCATTTTTGGTTGGATGAATATGTCCTATTAAAGTGTATATCACAATGTAAACTGATGTACCTCCTCAAAATGTTATCAATTAACGATTTTTAAAAACGGATAATTACTACAATCATACGTTCTTGAAAGTACATATTTAATTAGGCGCTCTCTCTGAGGCACAGCAAATCTACGAGTGTTTGAATTATTTTGGTAACGTTTAGACAAAAGAG
>JAGDQP010059960.1:609-10885 GCA_022664845.1 Lepisma saccharinum
ACTGTAGGTACCGTCCTCAAAAGTTCACTAGCTCGTTTAGGGCGTTAATAATAATAATTCAATCCAAGCTGGTACTCAAAACCATTCGATCTGACATCGAACCTGACTTTATTTATCCTTTCAACAAAGTTTTACCATGCCAAATGACCGATTAGTTGTCTAATGAAGCCGTGTCGCCTTCTCTATCGCGCACATGAACATGAATTTACAGTTGAACAACTTCACCCGCAGTATTTTTTTGTTGTTGTTTTATCTAGAGCACATTAGGAGTTTACAGTAATATGACCTTGAGAATTTCATGAATTCCTGCAAAAGCGTTTGACAACACGCACTCAGAACTGATTCCATTATTGTAAGAGAATGTGCCATGGTATTTTCAAAAAGTCAAAGTAAGCTTTCATAAAAAGAACTCCAGGTGGCATTCAGTAATTTCAAAATCATGACTCTTAAAAAAAATAATGGTCTCTGTAAACAGTCTGTAAGCATTCCCTTCACAATTAATTTTGAATTAATATTAAGGCATGTAGGCAACTTAGGTTCAGGCCGCATGAATGAAGAAAGTGGTAGGAAACGGGAGAGCTCTGACAAAACTCACGCACACGGTGTCTTGTCACCCACAGGGAACGAACCGAGGACCCCACACACCAGAGGTGAGTGCTCTGCCACTAAGTCACCACGAAGAACACAATCACTGATGAATGTTTGTTGTTACCTAGCTGTCAAGACGTGTAGTACGACGTTATTGATAACGGAGAAAATAACACCGTGAGCATTAAACTCAACGTCATTTTAGGCGGCGATATTCCGCAATTCAGTTATCGTGCAAGCAGGTGGGATGATTGGGGAAGGCAAAACTTTCGTGGCGACGAATGTTGTTGTTTCGTGCACCCACACTCTGCCTTCGGAAACTCGGTACTTTGGGGTCAATTTTAGTGACTATATAGATTTCGGCCAGTCACGAAGACAGCTGTGAAGATTTAAAAATTCACCAATGCCCCAGCCGGGATTCGAACCCAGAACATTGGAGACAATGGCCTGACGCCTCAAACCACACGACTACCGCGGCTGACTCTTGAGCGTGGTTCAGATCCCTTGCATGTTAGTAAGTCCCTTTCTTTGAAGCTACGTGTAGTACGAAAATCAAAGAAAAACTTTGATCCTCATGTTAAAATATTAAATTGGTACGTTGAATTGAAACCTACATTTATGACTTTAGACAATCATATAGCTACAGGCGGTCACGTGATAAACGATCACCTCTGTATATGGCTAATGTATTTTTATCGTTGCACGAAATTTCAGTGTTGCTCCTACAAATTCAAACCTAGAGAGTTCTAACTTTCAGGGAAGAAAGTTCATAACCAATTCAAGAGTTCTATCCGTGTCGATTCTTTTAACTTTCTTTATGTTCTTTGTTGAAAGAGCTTATTGTTATAAGTTTTGATATTCACAACAATGAAGAAAAACGAAAATAAAAAAATCGGTATTAATCGAACTCTCTAGGTTTGAATTTGTAGGAGCAGCACTGAAATTACGTGCAACGATAAAAATACAATACACGCATACAGAAATAGTGGTGCCATCTTTGGTTGGAGATCGTTGCCTCACATTAACCTTAAGCAAGGTACTATCCAGGACTGCGGAGTCTGTATACAGAAACATCGACTCCGACTCTTGTGGTTGATACACACACACACACACACAGTAAAACGTCGTTTCCTACATTAATTGATAGCACATAACGTACAAGAAGTCTAATCAATGTCATGGAGAATCATGAGGCAATTTTAGCACCCAGATAAGCAAATATTAAGCCTCTTATCTGAAACTTTATCTAGGCTTACAAGATGATAGAGGTAACCAATGAAAGCAGTGCGTACTCAGTCTAGAATAGAACTGCACATTGACAAGGACTCAAGTTGTGTGCATACTATTTTAATTGGAGTGGCAACACGATTTCTGTATTAATCTGAGGGAAAAGTACTTAATATTATCCACAAGAAGTCAACAACTAACAGCTACAAAGTACACAAAGAGCTTCGCGAGAAGCCTTCTTAAGCGGATGCATGTGCTTAACGACTTAACTCAGAACTAAAGGCGTCACTTCCTCTTGTGCCCCCTGATAATGACACTGTTCCCGGAAAATTTTAATTTTTAACGATTATAGACTGACTATAGAAGTCTATATTTACAGACTCCTGCTACTATCCCAGTATTCATCTACCGTCACTGACAGGAAGTGCACGGAATAAACATTTACTACATTTGAGCATTCCATTCATAAATTAAAAAAAGACGCTGACAAAGATTATACTACTAAAATTACTCACAACAATGTGACAATTTCAGTACACCAGAAAAAATACAACACAACATAGTTGCAGGACTGAAGTATTTTGTCTAATAAACTAATCTTGTTCGAATACCGAATTTATAAAATTACTCTTGGTACTTTTAGTGTGAAGTGTAGTGCGAGACATCAAGGGCAGAGTTTAATTGCATGCATCTCGTCACGTAATCCACAAAGTATAGCGACGAAAACAAGGAACTTCCGCCCATCATTGGCCACGTGAGAGATTTTGACTGGTTTCGAGGCGAAAGCCCTAGAAGAGGGACCCTGACCGCTAATATCTCCCTCCCATCCCTTTTCACACGTTATATTCTGACCGAAAGACGTCATCTCTCGGACTAGTAATAAAATTAAAGTCACGCGTGCCTGTACAATATTTCTCTTTTTAAAAGAAAGTACAACAGATTTTGCCTAGTCAAAGAAAAGCCTGTGAAATTCATTATTTATTTGCGACAGCCAATTTTTATTTTACCAGAACGGTAAGGCAGTACAGGGAAATCTCAAGAAATGAACGAAAGGATAAGCTTTCGAATACTTTGTCCAGGGAAAGTATATTATTAATCTAACATACGGTACTGAAGATGTTCTTGGTTGATGTGTGTAAATATTCCTCCTATAGTTCTTAAGCAAAATCACAAATTGACTATATCATGTGCCTGGATTTGGTGATATGTTTTTAGATTCTAACTATGGCTCATTCAGCAAAGAAGGTGTTAAATCTAGACATATCTTCAGGAAATCGAAATTTTTGTGTATATGAGAAATGTTTAAACCCGCCAGCCAGGCAAGCATATGTTTATTTCAATACCACGTAGTACCTTAATAAAACACTTTTCCTTTTCTTTGACAAAGGACACATCAGCCACCCTGTGAACTCTCGGACTAGTGCCAGTACATGCATAATTTGGGATACGTACAATGCAGAATGTGATGCAAAAATCGGGGAAAACCGAGAACATGAGTGCAAGAATACATTGTTCAAGGTTGTATGCGTGTTCTAGCACTCACGTCACCCCTTGATTTTGCAGCACATTCTATATTGTATGCATCCAAAATAATGGAAATTGTATTCAACGCTAGTAAATAGAAGTGTCATACTCAATTCAATCTGATCTACTAACGCCATGGGATAGGTTAAGGTTGATGTAAAGCAACGCGAACAAAAGATGGCAGCACTATATCCGTTTTTATCGTCGCACAAAATTTCAATGCAGCTTCTACAAATTAAAGCCTAGAGAGTTCTAACTTCCAGGGAAGAAAGTTCATAACCAATTCAAGAGTTACATTCGTGCAGATGTTTTCTTTTCTTTCTTGTTCATTGTTGAAACAGCTTCAATGTTATACGTTTTGATATTCACAACAATTAAGTGATTTCAACAATGAACGAAAAAAAAATCCGTCATTGTTCGAACTCTTGAAATTGGTGAAGACCTTTTACATCTTCATCTTTTATTATTTTAATTAACAGCTAACTTGTTACATGACCAAGATAAGGGGCTTCCCCGTATCGGGACGGGCGTAAGCCATAGTGCTGTTACCGCCCATAAAATTAATTTTATCTTATCTTATCTTGAATTGGTTATGAACTTTCTTCCCTGAAAGTTTGAACTCTCTAGGCTTGAATTTGTAGGAGCAGCATTGAAATTTCGTGCAACGATAAAAATAAATTAGACATATACGGAGATAGTGCTGCCATCTTTTGTTGGACATTGTCGCTTTCCATTAACCTTAATACACACTGTTCAACCTTTCCCCGCTATCGATAAACTATGTGTTGTGGTGTCATTTAGTCTTGCAGCTCTATTCCAGATTAGGATAAGCAAATCCTTTGTACTCGGAGCATTTTCATGTTAAGAGTACCTACACTGCATGTGTGTGTGTATTTTCACATCTGTAAAGCTGCTAAACAAATGACAACAATTAAATTTTGAAAAATGTCCCCCGGTAATACTTGTGAACGTGTATCTAATGAACTTCTTCAGATTTTGACACTGTTTACTTTATCTTAGAAATTAGAATACCCACAATGGATGGGTGTCATTCGCTAATTTTTTTTTAATTTCTCATCCATACGTTTTTCAAAATGTTGGTTAGTTCATTAGAAAGAGATTCATAAGCATTATTGGGATTCCTTTTCACAATTTCATTGTACCTTGACATTTGTCCAATATCTTTAAAAATATGAAAACACACAAACACAGCTGAGGTAATGAGTCTTCATAAGCTAACAACTACTTCTGGACTTTTGCTGTGCACTCGTTACTGTAAATAACATATAGGCAAGTAAGCTTAGGTTATAGTTCGACTTTCCTTACCCTAAATTGGATTTTTCTCTTATTCGGTAGCGCTTAAGTTGGCATTAGCGACTTGTGGGGTCACAGAAGCTGTACATCTGAAAGACCAGGGGTGATAAGGAGTAGGTTTTATATATAATAAATCAACAGCCATACTCAATCCACTACTGGATGAGGCCTTTGCCGGAGGGAGGAATTGGTCTACTGCTCCCACGCTGACCAGACGGATTGGAGAGTAGAGCCGAAGCTTTCAACTGTGATCGCCAGACTTTCTTTCATTCACAGCAGCTCCCCAATTGTCCTCACGATGCTGGATCAATTTTGAGCCCCGACCGGGAATCGAACCTGACACTGCTCGCCCGCCCCGCTGGTCTAGTGGTTAGCGTTGCTGACTACGGATTGAGAGGTCCCGGATTCGATTCCCGGCGCTGCCAAGGTATGTGGGTCTGGAACGGTGCCCACGCAGCATCGCAATTGGGAGCGGCTATGAATAAAAGATAGTGGCGATCACAGTGAGAGCTTCGGCTTTCCTCTCTGAACCCGTCTGGTCAGCGTGGGAGTAGTAGACCAATCTCCTCGCTCCGGGGAGAGGCCTCATGCAGTAGTAGATCGAATATGGGCGTGACTTATTATATATAAAACCTACTCCCTATCGCCATTGCAGGAAAGCATTACATCATACGCCACTGGTTTTCTACGAGCGGCTGAAACTACGCACAAAGGAAACTTGAAATGTAGTCGGTGTACCTTGGGGACTCGGCATATCCAAAACAACCTCACTGGAATGTCCAGACAATAATAAATAATTTAATCTTGCCCACATGCCGTCCAACATTTGTGCAGTATTAAATCATCCAACGTGTCTGTGGGCGAAGCAGTCGTAGTGCAAGGCGAAAGAAAGTGCACAGGTAACAAATTGTATTAAGACAGGACTGTCGCAACGACGGTATTGCAGAACATGGCTAAATATAAGGTGTACTATTATGCTAACGACAAGTTCTTAATTAGTGTGGGCGAATATAACCAAACACAATAATCTTCTCGTTTCGGCTTTAAGGGCCGTGTTTGCAACCCTCCGGTAGCTCTAAAAAAGCGAGAAACTGCTCCAGCATTCAACTTACATCGCCATAAGTGGCTGAAAAGAACTATATCAAGCCTGTCAACTATCGAAACTGTTAGAAAACGCATCAGGTAACCACTATAAAGATATATCAACGCAAACATAACGAAATATGAAGTGGGTATCCTTTTAAAATTGAATACTAATCAGATAGATTTTGTAGAAACATGTATTAAAACATATTATCTTTGTTACATTTAAAAACTATGTTCGTAGTGTAACACATGTAGAATTTTACATAGTAATAGGATACCATGTCAATTACATTTTTTTTCGGGTACAAATACATGTACTTGGACACAGGGAAACCAGCTTCTGTGAATGTATACATTGCACATGCCCTTATACACGCACGGGAGATTCGTTCCCCTATACAGGCAATAGATTTATTAATGATATTACTGATCCCTATACAAACCAGTATTTCTGACATATTTTTTTTTTTCACATCGAAAACAAACAAAAAAAAATATTATCTTGCTGGTGCAGTTTATTTTGACCCCCAATCAAGTAAACGCTGTTATTAGTGTACGACGATGAAAAACGAGTGAACAGATACAGGAGAGAATTACAATGCGCGTTCCAAAGCATAAACTAAATCCAAAAAAAAAAGTTAAACCATTCATTGATTGTGTAAAGAAGCTGTTTAAGTGGACCCAGTTTTATTGTAATATAAACTATGGACAGATATCACCTACTGTGTGCATTATTATTATTTTTTCTTTTTTTTTCAAAACCCGGGTTTGTTCGTTATCCTCCGTGTAAATAGTAGTTCTTGGGATTAAAAAAAAATATATATGTAGCTGGAAAAATTGGAACTATTTGCCCTTGTGGTCCTTGTACGCCATGACTTAATATACACACAACACTTGTTTATTAAAAAAAATATATAAACTTCATTTTGATCACTTTATATTCAAACACATTATTCCTAGGCCTATGCACAAAATTGTACACACTCGTTCCAACTGCACAGATAATCACAAAAATTGGTCAGGAAAAAAAAATAATGAGAACATTCCATCACACACTTCATGAGCACAGCACCAAAATTTCTTCTTAGGAAGATGAAGTTAAAGATATACACACAAAAAAAGGATTCCAACCCTTAAAACGTTTTCGTCACCACACTTTAGGCCAACTTCGTCCCTATGGACTATATTATTACTCCACACACATGGTACTGAGCATGTCTGACTTGTATTTCACTAATTTGTGCTTTGCTTTTATTTTATTTTTTCTTAACGACTAGGCCTGTGTTTTTTTTTCACATATCCATGAAGACCTGTCCATGGGCGGCAGCCAAGTGATTTTATTTCTTTTTTAAGCTCCGTTGTCTTAGAGGCACTAGGTAGCAGTAATGAGTAAACAAAAAAACGGCCACGAAACAAATTAGATAATTTACAGATCTTTTTTTTTTTATATATATATTGAGAGCCACTTAAAACTGGTCGTGCAGTAAAAACTGGAGTTTTTGTTGTTTTTTTTTGCAAGAAAGACTGGAAGCTTAAGCAAAGTGACACAGCATTCATTATTCACGAAATATGCAAAACAAATATATATAACGTTCTCGAGCATTCACAAATTTACTACAGGAAACTCAACAAGACTAAAGCACCGTACAGCAACAATAGTTTTTCTTCTCCTTTTCAGGATTCACATTCATTTCTCTAACTATCTCGGCGAACACTTCATTAACGTTTGTCCTATTTTTGGCACTTGCTTCGACGAAGGGACATCCCCACATTTGTGCCAACGACATACCCTCCACTGTTGGAACCTCCCTTTGATTCTCTAAATCGATTTTGTTACCAACTAGCAATATTGGCACTTTTTCTGATCCCTTAACTCGTGTTATCAGTTCCTTCATTGTTTTGATATCCTGAAAAGTCTGATGGTTTGTTAGGCTATACACAACAACAAACCCTTGTCCATTTTTTATATACAAATCACGCATGCTGGCGAACTGCTCCGTTCCTGCTGTGTCCAGGATTTCCAGCACACATGGCGAATTGTCCACCTCAATTTCTTTTCTGTAGAAGTCTTCGATCGTAGGGTCGTATTTCTCCATGAAACAACCGGAAACGAATTGAACTGTAAGGGCACTTTTACCAACCCCGCCCGATCCGAGTACAACGACTTTAAATTCACGCATGTTTACAGTTTCTTATTACACTCCACTCTCATCCAATCCACGTAATTCCGAATTTCTTCAGTTTCTGGATTTGGAATAATATAACTAAAACTGAACTCAAATAAGATACAAAACAAAGTTCTTGTCGTTCCATCGCACGAACCAATCTAACCACAAATCGCCATCTTTCTCGACTCTCGACTGACAATGACCAGCCAGGAGCCAGCACACACAGAGAGATCTGGTGGCAAAAGTTGCAAGCTGAACTCGGAAGTGACGTTCCCTCCAAAGACGTGAAAGTAGTACGTCTTCGTCTCTCTCATAAGTTTGCCATATTGGAGACCATTGTTTAATGAATAGATCTGGTTTTCAGTTAAGGAAATCCAGCTATATTGAACAAGATGCTCAGAGAAAGGCATATAAATTAAATAATTCTATGAAACTAACCGTTTTAAAACAGGTTATGCATCAAACTAGCGTAATAAAATGCATCATCTCCCTGTTTTAATATTGTATAATGCTGATGTATTTACTAATTTCGAAGGAGGAACAGTTCACTAAAATTTGCTTTAATAAACTCGAAATCGAAAGATCACACAACTTCGTACATGAAACATATACTATTATTTACTAAAGACAATAAGGAACATACTCATAATCGATGTCTAATAGTTTTATGGTTTTCTAGAATTTTCCACAGTTTCATAAGATGAATGTCGGCATGGTACTCAGACTAAAACCCTTGTTAATATATTCCCCATTTCGGGAAAAATAATTGTTAGCAGACATATACGTAACATAAGATTGTATGGGCAGTTACAGCTCTATGGCTTACGCCTGTCCCGCAGACGTCATATGTTTGAACGGTTTACACTATAGCTGTCAGGACATGCCATATAAACAATTGTCTTAAAACAGATAATATGCAAGGAGATTATATTATTAACGGGCAATTAATTTACCGTAATGAGCGAAACTACCTTCACATCAAATTGCAGTTATCAACAACTACTGTATTAGCATAACCAATTTCGATCCCACATTCCTAGTCACAACAAATCTATAACAATATCAGTGACTTAAAATTGAAGAAATGAGAGCTCTTTTGAAAATAAAACGAACGATTGAGTTCATTCTTTATGAATGACTAGAGAAATATGTGACAGATAATTTTCATATTTTACTCAAACACACATTGAACCTCAATGTCTCTTTTACAAGAAGTATGCATACTTGGTGTCCGTATATTTAGAATTATACCTAAAAGATAGACTCAGTTTTTTAATCTTGTAATATAACTTGCGTTCCTTTGTTGACAGCTCCTTCTAGATAATCAGTTCTTTGCAGTCAATTTAAGCTGAGAATCGATAAAAACAAGCAGCCGTAGCTCAGTGGTAGAGTGTCTTCGCATTCGAAAGGTCCCAAGTTAAATCCCAGCGGGCGACCAATCCTGACTGCGATTTTTCCAGGGTTTACCCTCAGTCACACCAGACAAATGCTGGGATGGTATCTTCAAATTAAAACCTGACCGACTACTTCCCATATAATTTCCCTGTCCTATCCGAGCCTGAGTTTTAGGTGCCTGAAGGTCAAAAATAGATTCAAATTCAAATTAAGAATGGAAAAAAATGTTATTTTCATTAAAAAATGTCAAAGGAGATATTTAATTCACGTGTAATCGCATCTAAGGGCTAACACTGTAAAAAAAAAAAAAGTTCCTCTGTCGTCTGCGAGCAGTTATTTGCAGAAAGGCATGGTGAAATCAGTGGTTAAGCCCTTTTCTCTATGAACAATCTTGGTGAATATTTGGCTGATTAAACTGATGGAAACTCTGAAAAGCTTTGAACGGCAGCTAAATTCTAATCTACATGGTTCCTCAGTTCCTATCCAAAGGCGGTGGTTATAACCACTCGATAAAGTTTTCGTGGAAAATAACGAGACGTTAGATAAAGAAGAAGAATTTAAAAAATAATTTATTACTGTCGAGGTTTGATTTGATACTCGCTGAAGAAAATTTCCTAAACTGTTTATTTCCTAAAAAAATTTCCAAGCACGTCGTGTTTTTAGGTACCCTGATAGCGAAGCTATAGCTAAAAGGGACCTTATACTCCCGCTCATTCTGTATGTTAGTGTCTAGAAATGAAATCTCAGAAACTGCAAAGGTTAGAGAGGTGCGTGAAGTGTCGTTCAAAAGGTCTCTTGACTAAACTAGCTCAGGGGCTCTGATTGACATAGCTTTTTCTAAAATCTAGTTAAAAATTACTGAAAGCACTGAACCCCCACTAAAAAGCACTGAAGTTGGTTGTTGACCCCCCTATGGGGGTCTGGGGACAGCGCTCCCAGCGAAACAAAGCGAGAATATATATATATATATATAT
>JAGDQP010059961.1:0-12285 GCA_022664845.1 Lepisma saccharinum
GGTATTTGTATTGCAAGTTTCAAAGCAAAAAGTATCCAAGATACTAAAAGAAAAGGGTATAAACGAAAATCAGCGTGGATAAATTATGAATTATTAGAATTAGTAAAGAAGAGAGATAAGTATTTCTCTTTATTAAAGAGATTTCCAAATAACGAGAATATACGTGGAGAGCATAGCAGACTTAGAAATTCAGTGACAAAACTTCGAAGGAATCAAAAGAATAATTATTATAACAAAAAAATTAGTGAATCCCTAATTGATAGTAGGAGATTTTGGGAAGTCGTTAAAGAGTTATTGACAAACAAGAAATCTGAGAGTAACGTACCAAATATACAACTTCAAGTAGATGGTATTAGATTAGATGATGTTGAAATACCCAAGATATTAAATAATCATTTTGTAAATATTGGTAAAGAATTAGCCAACAAAATACCCAAAATTTCAAATCATAAGCAGATTATCCAGATATCTTCTAATTTTAGTTTCTATTTTATTCCTGTTACCCCAGCAGAAGTTATTAACATCATTAATACATTGAAGAATAAGACGAATAAAACACGAGATGGATTACACAATGAATTTTTAATTAAATGCAAATATACCATTAGTAACACATTATCCGAGTTAGTTAATTTCTCTTTTAGTTCAGGAGTTTTCCCGGAACAAGGCAAAATTGCTAAGGTAATACCAGCATATAAGGGTGGAAATAACTTAGATCCTAATAATTATAGACCAATCTCGATATTGAGTTGTATATCTAAAGTAATTGAAAAGTGTGCCTATGATAGAATGATCAAATACCTTGACTCTATAAATTTCTTTTATCAATATCAATATGGATTTAGAAGAAAATCTAGTACATTAAATGCTGTAACTGATGTTGTGGTTGAGATACAAGAAACCTTGGACAATAATTAGCAGCAGGGTTATTTATAGATTTAAAAAAAGCGTTTGATACACTCAAACATGAAATGCTTCTAGCTAAATTGGAAACGATAGGATTTAGAGGATTACCTCTCAATTGGTTGAAAAGTTATATATCAAATAGAACTCAATATGTGTCAGTTAATGGTAAAGAAAGTGGTGAATTAAAAATAGAATACAGTGTACCCCAAGGATCAATCTTAGGCCCTTTGTTATTCTTAATATATGTAAATGATGTACAGTTGTTGAATCTGAAAGGGAAAATAACATTATTTGCAGATGATAGTGCAATATTTTACAAAGCAGATTCAATAGATCAATTGAAAACCTATATTGAAGAAGATATGTCTACTTTATACAATTGGTTGTGCACAAACTGTCTGTCATTAAACTTAGAGAAGTCTGTCTTTGTAATCTTTCACAAACTTTTGTCAAAAAAAGAACTACCAAATAAAATCGGTACAAAACATTTAGTAGTGGAAAGAGTGGAATGTATAACATATTTAGGATTAAAAATTGACCAACATCTTTCTTGGGAACCGCATATTACGTTTTTAGAAAAAAAGGTAGCCCCTATTGTTGGAATAATGCACAGTTTCAAGAACGTTTTATCATTGAATGTTAAAAAAATGGTCTATAACGCATTTATACAAAGTCATCTGATATACTTATGTACAATCTGGGGTCACACAAACAAAACAAGATTACATAAACTTGTATTATTACAAAAAAAAGCTATTAGAATAATGTATGGGTATCAGTTATATCATCCAAGTAAGAGTTTGTTTTATGAAACAAATATTTTTCCGCTGGAAATATTACTTAAAATTAATTCATGTATCTACGTTCATAAAGCACTGGGTGGAAATATGCACAGTAATTTACTGTTGATAAAAAGGAATGAAGTGCATGGATATAGGACCAGACAAACAGAGCAAATCAGCATTGATAGCATTAAAACTTCTACTTATGGTACCAATAGTGTTAAATATAATTTATGTCAAAATTATAATACTTTACCTGAACACATTAAGACCATAAAATCTATTCCCAAATTTAAAAATGAAGTAAAAAAATACTTTTGGAAACTTTTTACAGATACATAAATTGTTTTGTCAAAATATTACTGAGAACCTTTATAGATACAGAAAAAGACTTACTAATTTATTTTCAAATTATTGCTTTTCAGTTATTGCTTTTCAATTGTAGAACAGTGTTACCATCTAGAGTATGCCCTTAGTGTGAGCATATAAGCTCGTTGGGGCCCATCATGTATTTTATTACTAATTATGTAATGGTTGCCTGTACTGTTATCTTTATCTAATAAAAATCTAATAAAAATCAGAATTACATACATACTTAACAATTATACTAATTTTTAACAAATAATCGTTTGAAAGTGCAGTTTTTACTAATTATACAATGTTTACAATAAATATTATTAAAATTTTAAGAATATATTTTGCAAGTTTTTATGTTTCTTTTTAAAAAAAAAACGGTTTTTTTAATAACCCTCCTATACATCCTACAATATTTCTGTATTCCTATAGTATGATAAAATACGAGGCCAAACGGGAAGGGTAGGAGAACTAAAATCCCACGGCGTTAGAGTCTCCGTTGGGTCCTAGACTGTCAGACAGCACTTTTTTCGGAGGTGAAGTAGCCTACCTGATTCCAGCGCTGTTTTTTTTTTTTATTATTATTATTATTTTACACTTGCAGTTCGGCACTTCTCAAAACTCTCCACAGATTATGTTTATTAATTGGTTTGTTGAACACGAATATACACCCAGTAACAGTGTTCATCATTATGCAGTTGCCGTTGCATATCCTTACATTTTATTTGGTATAACTGTAGAAGGATAACTTAAAAAGACTTTTTAGTTATTGAACACAGCGTTCGATTTAAGTAGGGTTTCAATCACCCTCACGATGCTAGGTCAACACTGAAATTGTTCAGCACTTACTGAGAATCGAATCCAAAACTCGCAATAAAGGGAAAAAAGCATTAGTTATTCCCTGTATTACGAGAGAATCTATGTATTCAATAACGAAAACGTTTCTTCCTCTGTACTGACCGGATTACTGCTATTTCATTGTAAAACACGGTAAATGTCTCTCGGGGTCCGTATTAACCCACCAGAAGAGTAAACGGATAGTTAATCTGCTTAAGAAATAAAGTTGGAAAAACAGAAACATCAAAATAAAATTTCTGTTCAGAAGCCATATGAAAACATAATCGTCTAAGCACGGAAAAACAAACATACCTGTTGCAGCTGCTGTACCACCCGTTTCATCTGACGAATCGTTAGAGCCAGAAGCACACCAACACCACGGCATGATTTAAATTTCATCTCACAGCATTTTAAATGCAAATAAAACGTTGCGCGGAACTTCTCTGTACTGCACTTTTTCAACAACCTAGTAACATGTGTGAAAATCAGTAATGTAGCACTCTGTTCCTTCCAACAGCTCCCATGCTACTGAGCCCGAGCACAACCACAGAGAACTCAGTACAGAGACTAAGCGCATGCTCAGGTCTTCCTTCATTTTTCGAATTTCACGTTTTGTGTTAGTTTCAGAGAAGGGACGCTTAAATTGAAGAGTACAACACAGGATAAAAGGGAGATTTTCCAAGACGACGTTGGAAATAACCTATGCATTTCTGCTGCTTCTGTTACACAGAAGACGAGTAAAATTTTCACGTTCTAAGAGCTACTGGTATTGTTCATTCGCGGAAACGTTTAGCTTCAGACAGTTAAAATCGTTAAGACGTTCATTATAGAGAATAAATGTAATAATACACAAGCATCTCACTCCCTCACACACAGACTGTTAACATTGATACATGCACATATACACATTCATTTTCATTCATTCATTCATTTTTATTTATTTATTTCTCTCTCTCTGTCTCTCTCTCTCTTTTTTTTTCGTATTCTTATACAACCTATATTCATAATCGTTATGAAACGCTTTTTACTACTGAAAGATCCAAGACTTACAAGGAACTTGTATCTAAATTACAGAATAATGGTTAAAGTAGACGACAACTTTTAAGAACGATCAGCAGTAGGTCGAGGAGTGAGACAGGGATGTTGTCTCTCATCCACTTTATTCAATACATATCTAGAAGAGATTTTCGAAAGCGAAGGAGGCGTTATGGTAGGGAGAAGAATAATCAAATGCTTTAAATTTGCAGATAATGTGGTTCTTGTTCCAGAAAATGAGACATCACTTAACTAGACGTTAGAACAGCTGTAGAAAAGCTGTGAGGAACATGGAATTAAAATAAACGTAAATAAAGATACAGGGATGATAATTGAAATGAATCGAATCATAGTAAACATCAAGCCTGGAAGAGAAAAAGTAGAACAAGGTAACCAGCTTCAAGTATTTGCAAAAAATTAAGGATATGAAATGTGAAAAAAAGACAAAAGCGAGAATAGCGCTCGGGAAACAGGCGCTCACTTACAAGACTCGCTTCTGCTTATCGATGAACAAAGAGATGAGGAAGAGATTAATTAAACGTTTCATATAAAGTACTGTGTTGCATGGAGCAGAACTTTACGAAAAAGCGAGGACAGAAAACTGGAAGTCTTTGAAATGCGAACATGAAGACGAATGGGGGGAAATCAGCTGGATACATACGATGCGAAATAAAGAAGTGGTGAAGAGAATAGCATAGAGATGAACAATACTCGAAGTAATAAGGAACAGAGACCGAGCGTCCGTAGCTTATTTGGTGGGCTGATCAATCAGACATTGTCCTGAGAACGATCCGAGCGGCCTATCATGTTTTAAGTTTTTCCCGGATTTTCCCTCAATCACACCAAGCAAACGCGGGATGGTACCTGCAAAAGGTAACCTCCCTTGGCCGCGGACTTCCTTCCAATATCGTCTCCCCAACCTTATATCCTGGCTTGAGCCCGAGACGCGAAAAGGCTATAAATAAACTCGAAACTCAAAGAAAAAACTGGTTAGAACATTGGCTGCGCAGAGATTATATACTGAGAGATGCAATTAAAGGTATGGTTGCTGGAAAGAGAGGAAGAGGAAGAAGAAAAATCGAACTCCTTCACAGTATAAAGGTAGATAAATCGTATGTGGACTGCCAATTATTAATCCAAAAAACTAGCATATGGTTGCATGATTTTGATTTTTTTTTTCTAGTTTATTTAAACCGTATTTTTTGATTGATTGAGTTGTGATAAACGTTCTAAACCAAATGGTCACCTTCTAAAGACGAGACCACGCATAAAGCGTACCAACCATTCGCATAACCAGAGGCCAAGTTGGATTTATATGAGCAGTAGAAAACTATCCCATGCATAACAGATGCTGTTCTTTGAAAACAACAGCATCCGTGGAAAGAGATGAAGTGACGAAAGCTTTTACGCTTTAGATTCTTTCTGTCGAATTATATTTGTTAAAAAAATTTAGTACTTTGAACTTTTGAATTGATAAACTACTGATAACACAAAATTGACTATTATTGTGTGTGTGTTTTTCTAATAAGGTATTTTTGTTCCATCGCTGAATATAAATTAAGAGTATAAATTCATAGGAGAACCTATACACAAAATACCTCGAAACTCTTTATAGTAGGGTCGCCAATGGTATCGATCTATACACGAGGTATTAAAGCACAAACTTTTTACTCGTCACTGAAAAATACATCTCACATAAAGTACATATGAGTGGATGTACCGGATTTCGATGGCCATCATCTTGAATTACGACGCCATCTTGATTTTCTTCCAGCGCTTGGTGTAGAATTCGTTTTCTCGAGAACCGTTCGGCCGATGTCAATGAAACTTTTTTTATTTGTAGCTAAAGTTACGTACCTTACTATTCTCATGTCATAGATGTGAAAAATTGTATTTTCTACCCATAATGATCACTATTTTTTTTTAATTTATGGACATTTATTTTATTTAAATGGCTTTATAAGAAAACAGTCAATAATATAAAAAAACACACATCTATCCGGTTTTCTTTTTAGAGCATTTAATTTTTTAATTTGTTGTTTACAGAAAGACATTCGGTTAGAAAATGACAGAGATATGAGCGTTTGAGTCCAAGTGCGCGCGGGAATTTTCGCTACCGTACAAGATACAACATCCGTCATGAGCGTGGGCTCATTCCATCAAAGCATGTTTTAGTTAATCATTTGTAACAAATGACCCTGAAATTTGCATCAATGTGTACTGATATGTCAAGTTGGAGTGGGGGCGGGAGAGGTTCATAAGAGTGGAAACACTGAAGCCTACACAAGAAGTAAAATATTAATAGGATATAGGAAGTGACCGAAAATGAGATAAATGACTTAAATCTTAGTTTTTATTTTTAATTTTATTGAAGAAAATAAGTGAGAGTGATACACAGTGCTCGTCAAGAGTTCCGGAACGATTAAATATCTCGGTTACGCTGGGTTTTATTGAAAACTTGAAAGAGACGAATGCTGAGGGAAATATCAATATAACTATCTGACAGGCTGGCCAACTAAAATGTGTAATGCCCTGTATGCGCCTCACGGGCTCAACTTTGATTTTTCATAGGGGAACCCTCGTTTTTTATTCCAGATTCTGTATCCACGAGAAAAAATAAATCAGAATATGTCATGCTCAAAAGTGTAGAATGTGAGTCCTGGGCCGAAAATAATATAATGATGAGTAGTGTTGAAAGTTCCGGAATGGCTAAATATCTTGGTTAGAATGCGTTTTTCTGAAATCTTGAAAGATACAAAAGTTGTAGGAAATTAGTTGAACTATCGAACGAGTAGGCCAACCGCCCTGTGTGGCCCATGCAAACTTTGATTTTGCAAATGGTAATCCGCTTTTAATTGCAGATTCTATAGGCTAAATATCTCGAATTTTTTTTTTAACTTGAAAGGGACAAATTTATAGGAAATAAACAGAATAATCGGACGGATTGGCCAATCAAATGTGTGGTGTCCTCTGTGAGCCCCAGGGGGTCAAATTTTCATTTTGCACCCGTACTTGTCCGTACATCACTATTAGTACACTCAGTCAATTATAATCTAAGCGCACTCTTTAGCAGCTCTTAAAAAGTTTAAGTCCAGAAATTCAGCTATATGACAACATCGCAACAACATGAGTGACCACTGCGCGGGTTTTAATACAATGAGTGTATTAGTGCAGTTTTAGAGTACTATTCGTTGTGAAGAAAATAATGTTTGTATATCTAGTAGTGATGTAGTGAAAAATATGTGAATAAACATACTTTTGTAATTAATGGCCATAAAATAAATTATAATACAGCGATGTTGCTACGTCCGTAATATTAGAGATGAAGTTTCACTTATTCGACTTGGGACGTTAAATACTGTTTTTGAAAATTTTAACAAATTATACAACATGGTTTTCACATGTATAGAATCTAACAAAATAGTACTGAATAGAAGATTAGCTCATAGATGCACGAAACACTGTAACTGAAACAAAAATCAGTTTTATATAACTTTTACTTTGCTTTTATTTCAGTAAGAGTTAAGCTTGAAGCCTGTCTACATAATATCTTCGTGGCCGTCGCGCTGCGTCGCGTTCCTTTTTTTTTTCTTTTGCTCCATAAAGCTGGCGACACGAGTTCGAATCCCGAAGCTTGCTCTTCTCTTCTCACAAAGCTCCGTCATATATCTGGTGTAGTAAAAAGTAATCCATTATTTTTGCATGACATTGAAGGCTTGACTTACCACAGTTAGAATGATCCGATTTAGGTCACATATGCGCCGTTTTGTTCGATAACGTGTTGCCATTTGGAAGGTAATATCATGATGCCTCTCTCATAGAAGCCCTTGTCCCTATTGGCAAAAAATTGAGACAGTCGATTTTCACAAGCCTCTCTTGAATCGAATTTTGCAAGAGCAAACGTGTTCGCCATGGACAGGAACAGATGGTAATTACTCGGTGCCAGGTCCGGACTATAAGGTGGATGCATAAGAACCTCCCAACCAAGCTCCCGGAGCTTCTGGCGAGTCACTATCGATGTGTGTGGCCTGGCGTTGTCCTGGTGGAACACAATGCCTCTCCTATTGGCCAAAGCTGGCCGCTTCTGGGCGATTGCTGCCTTCAGACGGTCCAATTGTTTACAGTATAGTTCCGAGTTAAGGGTTTGGCCGTAGGGGAGCAGCTCATAGTAGATAATTCCCTGCCAATCCCACCAAACACACAGCAAAACCTTCCTGGCCGTCAATCCTGGCTTGGGCACCGTTTGCGCCGGCGCACCGCGCTTCGACCACGACCGTTTTCGCGTGACGTTGTCGTAAGTGATCCACTTTTCATCACCAGTCACCAACCGCTTCAGAAATGGGTCGCTTTTGTTGCGATTCAGCAGCGATTCGCAGATGGAAATTCGGTCCATGAGGTTTTTTTGCGTTAACTCGTGTGGCACCCATACATCAAGCTTCTTTGTGTATCCAGCCTTATGCAAATGGTTCCACACGGTTTTTTGTGCAATGTTTAGCTCTTGGGCAATCGAAACAGTGCTTACATGACGGTCGGACGCGACAATGTCCATGATTTTATCGACATTTTCGACACGTGGCCTTCCAGTGCGTGGTACATCTTTGACGTCAAAATTACCGGCACGGAATCGACGAAACCAAAATTGCGCGTGATTGGCTGTTACAGTATCAGGACCATAAACACTATTCACATTTGCAGCCGCCTGGCTTGCGTTTTCGCCTTTATCGAAGAAAAGCTGTAAAATATAGCGTATTTTCTCTTTGCTAGTGTCCATTTTGACGAGCGCTCACACAACACTGAGTCAACTCATCACAACTATCTGAACAGTGTTTGTAGTACGCAATCTCATCGTTTGAACGCCATCTCGTTGAACCCGATCGGACTTATACAACGCGAGATACAGATCACTGAAGCCATCTATTGGCAAAATAATGGATTACTTTTTACTACACCAGATATGTTCGTATTGCATGGACGTATTAATTTGATTCCTGTCAAATGCAAAGAAATCTGACAAGAATTACCATTCCTTTAGTAAGGGTTAACCATTTCAAGGTTTAATCTAATAATTATATCAATAGTTCAAATAGTCATACCAAAATGTTTAGAAATGAGCAAATTAATCGAGGTCATATTCGCTGACGTCAAACTTGAGTGACTCTCTACCTGCTTTACTGTAAGTTAATCACTAGCATGAATTCTTAAAGTACAGAAGGCTAACCAAATTAAAAGGGTCTGCCAATTTTTAAACACCAAATTAGAAACGGCTGGATAAATCGATATCGCTGAATACAAATTTGAAGTCAGTTTCTCTATCTGTTTTCGTTTAGGCGCTAGCCTCCATTACAGAAGGAGGAATCAAAATTAATAGGTCCAATATTTTAAGGAAGCGAACAGACAAAACATACCAGGTGGACAGGAGAAATTAACGAAGCTTTCTTGTTCTCACCTAAGGAATACCACTGGTTTCTTGATTTTTGGTAAATTATACTATTTTAGAATTGCATTTCTTTAAATAAACTTTTATCAGGGCGCATTGAATAGACAAAGAAGCAATTTCTGAGTAGCAGAATAATGGCTCCTAAATACGAGCTATGCTACCTGAATTTCTCCTACTTCCGAAGGTAAGTTGGGGTTTTATAAATTATGTTGGTGTATACAAATGCATCTAATCAAATGAATAAAATATTTTACGATTTTGAAAGAAAATTATATTGGCGTAGGTCAGGGTTTCTCAACGTAAATGTCGCGACCCCTAGGCGAAAAAATAAATTTAGCTAGAGTTTGTAGATTGAAACTAATAAATCTCTAAGACGGTATTTTATTTTGCTTATTGTTTTTATAATTAGGGTCTACTAAAATAATGTAATTTGTTGAATAGTTTTGAATAATGTAATTAGGATGTTTATCATCAAATACAACAGATCAACGGTCATGTTTTTATGGGTCGCAGAATGAAAAAGGTTGAGAAATGCTGGCGTAGGTGGAAAGCGAACATATGATTCTCAGTGTAGAAAGTGCACCTAGCTAATAAAGCTAATAACCACGCCAGCAATATGTTGTTATTCAACGATCCAACACATCAGCTTATTCTTATTGTTTGTTTGCTTACTCGTGTTTCCCCCTTTGTCTGAATATGATTATATACCATCCTGTTACGATTAAAACACTACATAGTTAAATTAACAGAAAAAATTGCCATCAAATTAAAAAGTAGTTCTGCCAAAGGAGGTTGAAAATTGGGAGTAAAAATGTCGTGTGCGTGTGTATGGTGTGTATATATATATATATATATATATATATATATATATATATATATATATATATATAGTGTAATGTATAATATTACGGGAACAAGTATCTTGTTTGTGCACCTTTCTCTAATATTCATGGTTATTTTTATTCTATCGGAATATATTAAGAATATTCCCTGTATTTTTTCCTTCATGATACCAAGCATTCTAATCCTGAGAAAAGTCCCGGCATATTTCTAATTACTCAGGAATACTCCAGGAATGTTAGGAATTAAAATGTAACAATCCTGGAATATTCTTACTGTGACGGACTCATTTTAAACATATGCAGATAATGAGAAACAAAGTAGTTTAAAAACACGTAAATATTCGTATCATAGAACTTTTGCTCTGGGAAATACATCTTAACGGATAATCAAAGTCCAGTTTTCAAATATTGAAAAAAATTACTTCTGCAACTTTATAGTTTCTTACGTATATTTTCTTCCAATTCCTGAAGGTAAAATAGGGAACTGTTCTTAAAACGCAACAACGAATACGGTGTAGAATCTTTTTTGTGAATACACTTGTGCCAGTTGCAAAGCAACTGTGCTGCTTCAAAGCCTCTGTGTATAGCTAGACTAGTAGTCATAGTAGCGTGTAAACTAAGGGTGAGCTTTTCATGTTACATATATATACACTTGGTGAACACACACACACATATATACAGATGCTTATCAGAATAATGGAAACACCTGAACGAAAGTGCAACTTACCAGATTAATATGGTGTCGGGCCACCTTTCGCCTTCAGAACAGCCTTGATGCGACGTGGGATGGAGGCATAGAGGTCGTGAATGGTAGCAAGTGGAATATTACACCATTCCTCGTGCAGGGCATCGGCTAGTTCTGTGAGAGAGGATGGAGGTGGAAATCGTCGCCGGAGTCGTGTTTCCAAGATGGACCACAGATGTTCAATTATGTTGAGATCTGGGGATTCGGCGGGCCAGGGGAGGCGTTGAACTTCATCCCGATGTTCCTCAAACCACGCTGCAACAACTCCAGCTGTGTGAATGGGTGCATTATCATCCTGGAATATGGCGTCATTGTCCGGGAACAACATCCGGACCATAGGATGCAAGTGGTCTCCTAAAATTGCGACATAATCGTTGGCAGTGATGCGTCCGCGAAGTGTGACCACAGGACCCAATGAAAACCATGATATTGCGGCCCACAGCATCACCATGCCGCCGCCATGTTTCACAGTTGGGCGGAGACACTGCAGATCATACGCTTCTTTGGGCGTTCTCCACACATAAACACGGCCCGTGGTTTGGAATAGGGTGAATGGTGACTCATCCGACCATACCACACGTTTCCAGTCGTCAACGGTTCAAGTTGCATGGTCGCGGCACCATTTGCGGCGTGCTAAAGCGTTCTGGTCCCTGATGAGAGGTTTGGCCCGTGCAACACGACCCCGTAAGTTCATGTCATGTAATTCGCGGCGGACTGTGGTTGTCGAAACAGGTTGGGGGAGGTGCTGATTGAGTTCCTCCGTCACTTGCGCCGCAGTGGCACGACGGTTCCGCGTGACAATGCGCTTTAATACCCGGCGTGCCCTGTCACTGATGCTTTTCTTCCGCCCACTGTTCCGCTTCCCCGATGTGGTTTTCCCGTGTGTTGTGTAGGCCGTCATCACCTTCGACACTGTCCCTGGTGACACACCTAACACACTAGCCACTGCCGTCACACTCACTCCACATAACCGCGCACCAACAATTTGCCCTCTTTGAAACTGAGAGGTCTCCCATTTTACACTACCTCCGTCTGCTGCAGCCACTGCACACTCCTGTTCCACGACGCCTGACGTAGTATGGAGACCGACCTAACACACCACCACCAGCAGTCCGTCCCTGCGGTCGCCACGACGCCACTGCCAACCCATACATCTGACGTGTTGCCAACTACAGGTGTTTCCATTATTCTGATAAGCATCTGTATATATATATATAACATATATATATATACAGGAGCTCCTGCGTAGCCAAGTCGGAGCACGCTCGACTTCAGTGCGAGCGGTCTCTGGTTCCCGGTTGGGGCTAAAAAATTTCGGCGTTGACCCAGCATCGTGAGGACAATTGG
>JAGDQP010059962.1:0-12285 GCA_022664845.1 Lepisma saccharinum
ATGCAAAATAATACTAGCGTTCAATGTCAAGTTATAAATTCATCCCTTAACGCAATGCATGGCCTTCTTTCTTTTTTGGCACTTTTCGCTAAAAATCTAAAACAAATTTGTAACATCTGTTGGAGTCAATTCATATTATGTGCAAGAGCTGACTTCGCATTTCCACAACGTTCAAAAATAACCTTCGCAATATTTCCTTTCAAGAGAGACTAAAAATATTACGTATTAAAAAAAAAAAATCTTATGAAACATGAATGACATGGGCAACGTCATCACATACTTTCCATGCGAATTGCCAAGGAAGTGTAAAACAGCCAAGGACGATCAAAGAAAGTGTCATTCAAGATCACAAAAAAATATTTAATTTGCATTAAAGAATCACACAGAAGAACATCCGAAAATAGTCCAATGTGTGTCAGATAGTTTACAGGAGAAAGGACATAAGAATTATTGTAGACGTGACAAATCCCAACCGCATATTTCATCAGAAGCTGACTTGTTTTCTCTTAGCAAATCTTCTCAAAGGATTAAGACGTCAAAATATCAATATTGTTTGCCTGTTCACCCATCTATAATAAAAGATCTTGCAGAAGAAGATCTGTAGGTCTGTCGCCTCTGATTGTAGCCCCAAAAGTAGCTGTGTTTGTGTTATTTGTATGATTAATTTTTTATTAACGTCCTAAACGAGCTGGTGGTGAGCTACTAAGGACGGGACCTACAGTTTAACATGGGCTGCGAACCACTTGTGTCCCCACCGGGAACCCTTGATTACAAGGCAGCGACCGTTACCACTCATCCGCCGGGGACATCTGTGTTACTGGTATGACTGTGTGTGTTTAAAAACTCTGAATCAACTTGTGCAAGTCAGAGGCTGGGCCACTAATCCAGTCCTAATTTACATGGATCTTCTTACACACACCCTACCTGCATCTGGTGCAAACAGAGACAGATGATGATCTAACCGACCTAAGCGACCGTAGTTCGCTTGGCATAGGGTTGGATTAGAATTCGGAAGGTCCTGGGAACGATCTCAGCGGATCCAGGGTTTTCACACCAGGCAAATGCAGGGATGGCACCTACTAACTAGGCCCTGGTCGACTACCTTCCAATACCCTCTCCCCCTACCCTATCCTGCCCTGACCATGAGATGTCTGAAGACCATCAATAATTTCAAATTTCAAATTGACTACGTTCAGGATGAACATGACACCATTTGATTATCTATTCCACTTGCATTTTTCTAGTATTTTTCAGCCTAATGCTCTGTAGTATTTGCAATGTATTAATACACTTTTATCTCGTAACTACGGCAATTAATGAAATTTACCCGATATAATTAAATTATTATACAATCGCTGCAAAATGAGGCCAGCTCCAAATTTGAAAATTCGCCTAACTACAGAAACATAATTTTGCTTGGTAATAGTCCTAAAGTATGTGGTAATATATACTTTGAACACATGTAAATAGATTTTTAGAACTTTTAAAGTTTCCCAGAAGTTAATATAATTGGAGCTGTTCCCTTCTTACTGCAAGGTCTTCAATCTGTCTGTCCACCCTCCTGTTTATAAGTAGGCATCAAAATTTAACTTCAAGTATTTTACGAGAAGAAAATAAAGACACGAATACGAATGGTCAAACGGCCTGTCATGTGAATCGATTAAGAGAGAGAAATGGTGAAATGTTTCAAACGAAGTTGAAACAGTAAAGGAATTAGAAAGCTTTTGAACTGACGACCTACAGAACAATGGAAAAACAGCTCGGTAAAAACTTTTCAGTAATGAGGGATTTCAAAGCATTGTTCACCCCTGCTCAACAGATTATACAACAAAACAAAAATTCGATTTACTGCCACTGATTTTGGACGACTTAAAGGCAGACAGACGTATAAGAATACCTAAATTGTTGGACATAACTTCAGGATTCACACAAGGTATATATTTTTTTAAATTTTATTTATGGCTTTAGGCATCCAAGGCTCAGACCAAGATAGGGGAGCGGAACGGATTCAGCAAGGAGTCGGCCAGGGTCGATGTAGAAGGTGCCATCCCGGCATTTGCCTGGCGTGACTGAAGACAAAAACTCTGGAAAAACCTCAATCAGGATGGTCGACCACTGGGATCGAAACCACGAACCACCCGAAAGCTACGCCAACGCTCTACCACTGAGCTACGGTGGCTCGGTCAATATCACTGTTGCCAACTCTGATACCGTACTCTAGACGAATATCCCTGGCTAAAATAAGATTCGAATTTTTCGATAAATTAATTGCATGTACTGGAGACTGTTCAAAACGTCTTCCTTGATGAGGCGTTCCATGATTGAATGAAAAATTCCCAGGAGTCCATAATACAGAAATGGCGCAAGAGAAGCATCCGTCTGGAAGGTTGTTAAAAATGGCTCTATTACATCCAAAATGAATGGGATTCACCCTGAATATACTTCAACACAATATGACGAATTCCCTGGGTCCAGCATACATCACTGGACGAATACTTTATGTTATACACTTTTGTCCAACACGTTCAACGTTATTTCACAACATGCGGTAACAATAAACTCGGCTCTTTCTCCGGAGTTTCAATCCACCTTACCAAGAAAAAATTTTAAAGAAAGAATATTGCAGTATGTGTGAAAAAGTGAAGACAGCTGTCCTAGTAGGAATATATTTTACAATATTACAACACTCGCGAAAAAAAAACTACACCACCCGGTTTATTTCAAACCTTAAAGCATGGATTGATTGTCTGTAATGGACAACTTACTATATTCAGAAGAATGCGATCGTTTGGGATGACAAGCTGAAAGTATACGAAATTTCATATTTATTACGGTCATCCATTAAATCCTGAATAAATGTTATTAAATGTCACCACTCAGTGACGGAATGGAGAAACCATACGTCCTTTACCATATGCCGGTCCGATTGAAATACAAAATAGCACGAAAGAATAAACAATGAAAGGTACGACTAACTCCATTGATACAATGGAAGGAACAACGGAAGACAAGATGCTAATCGAGCGGGACTACCCTTCTCACACCACCGGTTTCCACGCCAGATCACTTCCTCCCTGTTTCCTCGTTTTTATGCGCAATTGCTTTCTTCATCCATCAATTCATAGGTGGCGCTAGTTTCTACATGAAATAATTGAACGCTACACAGATAAAGGACGCGAAGGATGAATGGGATGTATACTTGGACGACGGAGGCAAAAAAGGACACAAGGAAAGGAGACGACGTTATATGAACAGTCCTTAAGATGGCCGACTTTCTGGTAGGAAAGGAAATAGGAGATGAAGAGTGTATTTAGGGTGCACCTTTTGACAAATGACAATTTCCGCACATGAAAAAAAAATAATATTAAAACTGTTTTCAATATTGTTTTCTGAACTTTTACGGAAACTTCATTGTAAAATTGGTTGCAATGAACACTGAATTCGGCGGGAATTTCGAAAAATTTTGTTCTAACGGAAATTTCGTTACAATGACGTTCGTTGTAAAAAAAACTGTATACAATTAGAGGGAGAAGAGGAGGAAGACACATATAGTCCATACACAATATTAAGGATCAACATACAAAAAACACACAATACCGAGACGGATGGAGGAGACTTGACTTATACTGGTCAGCAGCCAAAAAATCATCAGATATGAAAGTACGAGAGTTTTAAACGTATGTTTGTTATGATAAATTCAAATGTTGTTAGTTTTTTCTCTGTCACGTCATGTTCATGTAATGAAGCATATTTCTGTATGTAGTTACATGTGAGTTGTGATGATCTACAATGGATAGTATTAGACAGTTAGTGAAATGTTGTACAAGGAAATGGAGTACAAAAATAAACTGTGTGTGTTCAAAGCTGGTATATATAACTAAATTTAAGTAGTATTAGCTTTTCCTTGCACTGTTTTTCATACCACGTATTACTGAATATTTTTTTATAATGTGGACTTTCCTTCCCCTTGGGTCCTTGATCTACAAATAACGACCATTTAAGATCACGGTAGTCTATGTAAAAGCTAACTAACATTTCTTGGCTAAATCTGTCACATGTCTAAGGGATCATATAACTCCGCGAGCACTCCTCCAGTGACTACTGAAACAGAGTAGGGACGGTCTAAAAACAAGAAAGAAAAGGTAATGGCCAAGGTCTTTGTACCATACCGGCATTCAGACTGATAAAACTGAACTAAACCCTGGAAAACCTCGCTCGGTATGTTAAGCAATAGGACTTAAAAGTCCATGATCGTAACCACTTTTATAACGCGCACGGGACAGTTTAACAAACCGTGTGAGGTTGAACTGTTTCGGTAGGAGCAAACAAATCAAAACTATAACATTCATTTCTTTATGATCCTCCGAGAGCATAACTTTTCTACTACATAAGGTATCACACCTGCAAATAGTAAAAGCTTTCTCATTTCAATACGACCTATACTTTTTTCATCTTCTTTTAGAAAAGAAAGAAAACGGAATTTCCCGTTTTGTTCAATCTATTTGATAAAACAAGGAAATCATGTTATCAAAACTAAAATTTGTTTTGCAAAAAGCTTATCAGCAGTCATGCTTATCAATGATGTTCATAAATGGATAAGCAGAGATAACAGAGACTATTTGCTTGCAAACCTACTTTTTCATTATTAATTTTGTACGAATTACTTTGAAATCTTGGGTCTACCTAAGTACATAGATTAGCTAACTGAATGTTTTTCTTTTTAAAAAACGATTTAAAGAAAAAACTTGCATACAAATCGCTCATGTTAAATCATCGAGCTCATCTCCATAGCATATTTCATGCGCCCCATTCTTGCAATTTCTACACTGAATCCTCACCTCCTTGCTTCTTTTAAAGATAATAAACTATTACAATACGCACATGCCTAGGGACACAAGGCATCTTACATTTAAAGATTTGTTTTGTTTCGGTCCTTAAATCGAAATTTGCTTCGAATTCATTCCACATGAGAACTGAAATAGAGAAATGTTTGAAGACTTGAAGTAAATAAGTGCCATTTTCCAACTTAAGCAAAAAAATCATCCTTCAAAAATTTTATTTCCATAGAAAACAACACATCTCACCATTTATAAACATCCAACAGAAGAACTAAGCAATGTGTTCGGATCTTTATTCTTTTATAAATTATAGGTCTAACAACTTACATTGTTATTCTTGTAAAAATGCAATTTTCAGTGCTTGTCTCGTTGTATAGGATTACGTCATCCAATGAAGCAACCTCTAACGTTAAAGTAGTGTTGATTGAGTTCTTTCCTCACACACAAGGTTAATGACGGGATGGTACCTTAAATAATGTCAGGGTCGAATCCTTACCCTTGTTTGTTTGTTGTTAAATTATCCAGTGTTTAATGGCAACTGCATAATTTGAATCTGTAGTTGAGTATTCACTTCGAATCATCAGTGTTCTGCCAAAAGCGGCAGGTCCTTCAAGGCAAGATAAGCCCTTTCCATTCATCCTAATCTTGCGCTTTCCTTTTTATTTCAACGTGCGATTTATCTTCCTTAATATTGTCAAGGAGTTGCATTCGTCTTGTTCCTCTCTATCCTTCAATTGCATCCCTCAGTACACAATGTCCTAACCAGTTTATCTGCTTTATTGTCTCCAGGATTATTTGTCTCTCGTCTACATCTTCCTCACTTTTTTATACACCTTCCGCTGATTTCTCCCGGTTTTCCATCTCCACACAATTCAAAGGATTTAATTTTTCTTTCTTCACTCTTCCATAGAGTCCACGTTTCTGCTCCACACAACACATTTCATTAATCTCTTCCCTGACTTTTTGATCACCGATCCGCAAAAAGAGATTCTTCTTCGAAGTTAAAGCATGTTTCGCCCATCGCTATTCTCGCCTTCATCTCTTTTTCACATTTCCTATCGACACTTATAATACAATCCAAATACTTTAACCTGATTACCTGTTCTACTTTTTCTCTTGCAATCTTGATGTTTGATATGGTTCGATTTGTTCCTATTACCTTTTCTTTAGTTTTATTTAATACTATTATAATTTTACGTTTCCATATTTAAATAATGAACGCAAAATGACAGGCATGTAACTGAGCAACAGTTACTTTCCGGAAACTTCCACAAAGTCAATGACTTTGGCCTTGAACTTTCTGGAAACTTCCAGTCATGCTTCTTGAATAGTTCCCCCTTTCTTCTAAAGTTAACACATCGATCTTTCAAAATGCCATGCTTTTCTTCGGAAATCATAATGACTACTCCAAGACATATAGCGTGAACGTGTTCAATTAATGTCAACGGCGAATCACAAAATTGCATGTAAACCTAAATTTAGCGTTACATTAGGTTTGGAATTGGACAGAACCAAAAATAGAAAAGTCCGTTCCGTCTACTACACAAACAATGAAAAACACGAATTTGCATGCGAATATACACTTCTATGTTGTAACATGCTACATGTCAAAGCCTTCTTCAATTTATAATCACGGAATTACTGAGAGCGAGTAGGTGACAGCAGTTCCCGTCTTGTACCAGCTAATTACGAAAGCAGAGATCGAAAATCTTTTTTCTTTTTCTTTCACGTTACAATACATAAACCTCAAACTGTATTCGAATCTGGAAAATGATTTTAACTATCTGAACTGCAAGTTAAAGAAAAGGTATATTTGTAAACATTTCCATATAAAATTGCACATTTCATTATTATTTTCAATTTACATTTGTGATCTGAACAGAGTTATTGTCAAAGTCTTTCACTAAACTCAGGAATGATGTCCCTCGACAAGCACTTTCTAGATCAATGGTTGGGAAGGGGGTCTTTGTCTAGGTACAGCTATGGACAAAAGTTTTGACGCATGTCTGTAAGTAACGTTTCATATTGCAAAAATAAATACACTGGTGAAAACAATAGGGAAGCAAGGTAGAAACAGGATGAAAACTAGCGAAAGAGTGCTGCAAATGGATGATAGTAGCTCTTCCGTAACAGACACAGACGATCCACGCTGTACCATGGGTACAGTAGAGCCAGGGACGACGTAAGAGGGCATGAGTCACAATACGTGAAAAGGCACAAAACGTCGAATAAGAAGCTCAGTAGTGTGCCCGCAATAAATAGAGAGCCAGTCTAGGGAAGTGATGAAGATTATCACAACAGCAAGATTTACCGGAATCTATTGTCTCGAGAGTTATAGGCAGGCTGGAAGCATGGTAATCACAGGAAATCATCGCAGAAGCAGTTGGAATTTCGCCCAATGTCATTTTCCGCCTGAGGAGACAGTTTCAACAAATGGAAATGTTCGGCGGCGAATAAGACAGGGTCATTAACGAGCCACGACGGCCCTTGATGGCCAGTGCTAGTGGGACGTCTGAATATGCGCCAAATGACATCAGATCTCCAACGTGCACTATTCACAGCAACAGGACGCAGGGTGTCTACCCAAACTATCAGCAATCGCCTACATGAAGATGGTCTCTATGCATGGAGACCGTTAGTGTGTGTCCCATTGAAGACAAAACTTCGTAGGGCCCGTAGAAACTGGACTGAGGCACATCGCGAGTGGGGGCCTGTCGAGTAGAGTGCGGCAATGTCCTCCGATGAGTCCCGCTTCAGTCTGGAGGCAGAAAATGGACGGTCATTGATCTGGCGGGAACGTGAAACCAGTAATTAACCTACTCTTGCGTGTGAAAAATCCTAATATGGTGGCCGTGGATGTATGGCGTATAGAGATGAGATCCTCAGGCCTCACGTTGATCCTATGGCTGCAGCAAATGGTCCTTCTTCCATTTTCATGGACGATAATGCCCGTCCTCCCCGAGCTCAGATAGTGAATGTCATGCTTTAGGAAGGAGGTATCGAGCGTATGGTGTGGCTCACGTGCTCGCCGGACCTCAGTTCTAAAGACCACGTCTGGGATACTATGGGGAGAGGCATTGCAGCTACGTCGGAACGTCCAATAACTTCTCAACAGTTGAAAATTCCCCTCTTGGAGAAGTGGCCCAGGATACCCAAACTTGGATCGAAAACCTCATCAATTCCATGCCCAACAGGTGTGAAGTGGTGTTAGCAGTTCACGGAGACCATACACCTTACTAGCGATGTTTCTATTGTGTACATATCCGTTTGTATGGTCCTATAAGACCTTTCCTGCTCCACGTGTCAACACCCTCTGTGCTTCCATTTTCCCCGAGAGTCTGCTGTGTGTGTCTGTTGCGGGAGAGCGACTAGCTTCCACCTGCAGCAAAGTTCCACTACTTTTCTCCGTTTCTGCCACACACTATATTTTTTGACCAATGTATATTGAAATATTGCATATATTTGTAGACTTGCAGATATTCATAATAACATGACGTACTTTTGTAGAAAATATTGTCCTGATATTTAGCTAAAGAAGGGTGACAAAAAATATAGCTTTCCGTTGGCCAAAGTCCAAAAATCTCACCAAGTTGTCTAGTTCCCTAGTTTCATCCCGGAAAGAGATATTTTGGTCACCCAATGGGACGCTGATAAATTGATAAAATGAATTTTATGGGCGGTAACAGCACTATGGCTTACGCCCGTCCCGAACTAAAGACATGCGTCAAAACTTTTGTCCATAGCTGTAACATAACGAAAGTGGTTGCCGAGAGACTGAAATCGAAGAAATCTTTAATCAGAATGATTGGCAACATGACTCGATCCCGCGTGCCTCCGCAGTAGGAATCTTAAGTCTGCGACCACAATCACCAAGCCCCGTAAACTGGGAATATCATTAATGTTCTCCTGGATAACTGGAGGTTCTTGAAAGCAAGTTTAGCTTCTTAAATTCGTTCTGGTCTAACTACCTCAGTCCTAGTATCCCTTAATACTGTTTTAAGATACATAACTTCTTCTTTCAATCACACTTTGAATTATAAAAAATATAATTATATTTTTCAATACACAATCTCGTAAACAACGCTCTAATTAAGTGATTCTCAAACTATTTTATCTCGCGGTACATTTTCACTGCCTGTGATATTACGGCACACCTGTACCAGAAACGCAACACTGAGCTAGAGGTACCACCCCTACCAGGTGAATTAGGCGAATCGTAGAAAGTCTAATATCTCTAACTAAATTAGAAAAAAACCATAAAACTATTGACTTAATAATTTTAAAAATTCTAGTTTGTATTACTAATAATTTATTACTACTAAAATAACGTTGTTATAAATAATTAATTACTATTTGTTAATTCACAGTTATTTAACCAAATAAAAATACTTTTTCGCAGCACTCTACTGTGCTGGGCCACCCCTTGAGAATCAGTGCTCCAATTATCAACAGTTTTACTTTCTTATTATCTTCAGCATTACCTTTTTTTTCTCCCAATAATTCATCATTATGTAATTAATAGACTTAATTGATTTTCTTCAATATTCTTAAACTTTACAATTTGAAGACTTCCAACTTTCTTCCATCACGCCTTCTCCAAGCCCATGTAAAGAACTCTAATCCACATAAAAGCTTTATTAATATGTTTCTCAACTCTTAGGACTGCTTTGCTTGCGATTCGGGTAATTAGCCAATTGAAACACGTGTTTTATTGCGTGTTCTACGTGTAACATGTGATTCAATTGGCTACTCCCCCCAAATCGCAAGTAAAACAAGCTACGTAAGCTTGCAAGGAAAGCAGCCCTTAGTCATCAGTTTAGAGAAAGTTTTATTACGCACCTCTCTTTCGTCACTGCTATTCTTGCTTTCTAATTTTATCATCATTAATCTGAAATACTCGAAGGCGCATACGAGTTCTACCTTCTATCTTTTTCAATTTTTCGTTTCATTTACGCTTATTCTCATCTCACTAAATAAAAGCTTAGAAATCTTTGATTTTTATTTTCTCTCTGTGTTGCTATTCACCATTTGCAGGAAGACCTACCAAACAGATTTTAGAAGTAGTTAAATATAGTCCCGATACAATTTTACTGTTGTTTGGATGTTGCTGAACTCCTGCACCTGTTCATTGTTGTCCTCGTTCTTCCAGAAGATATAATAAAACAAGCACCCCTCAAACAAAACTTATTTTGCATGCAATTAGAATCTATTTCCTCCGAGTTCATTCTTAACAATCATTAAGTTTCACTTTTATACGGGTAAATTTTATTATGATAATATGGCCTTGTATTCATCTTGAATAAAGAAAAACACTGCTTTCTGACAAGGCTGAATGCTTTAATAACAAAAATAACTTAAAATGTAACAGTTCCCGAAGTATACCACTTACGTGTAAATTTTATTAGGATAATATGGCTTTGTATTCATATTGAATAAAGAAAAACACTGCTTTCTGACAAGGCTGAGTTCTTTAATATCAAAAATAAATTAAAATGTAACAGTTTCGGAAGCATACCACTTACGTGTAAATTTTATTATGATAATATGGCTTTGTATTCATCTTGAATAAAGAAAAACACTGCATTCTGACAAGGCTGAGTTCTTTAATAACAAAAATAAATTAAAATGTAACAGTTTCGGAAGCATACCACTTACGTGTAAATTTTATTATGATAATATGGCCTTGTATTCATCTCTTGAATAAAGAAAAACACTGCTTTCTGACAAGGCTGAATTCTTTAATAACAAAAATAAATTAAAATGTAACAGTTTCGGAAGCATACCACTTACGTGTAAATTTTATTAGGATAATATGGCTTTGTATTCATCTTGAATAAAGAAAAACACTGCTTTCTGACAAGGCTGAGTTCTTTAATAACAAAAATAAATTAAAATGTAACAGTTTCGGAAGCATACCACTTACGTGTAAATTTTATTATGATAATATGGCCTTGTATTCATCTCTTGAATAAAGAAAAACACTGCTTTCTGACAAGGCTGAATTCTTTAATAACAAAAATAAATTAAAATGTAACAGTTTCGGAAGTATACCACTTACGTGTAAATTTTATTATGATAATATGGCTTTGTATTCATCTTGAATAAAGAAAAACACTGCATTCTGACAAGGCTGAATGCTTTAATAACAAAAAAAAATTAAAATGTAACAGTTTCGGAAGCATACCACTTACGTGTAAATTTTATTATGATAATATGGCTTTGTATTCATCTTGAATAAAGAAAAACACTGCATTCTGACAAGGCTGAGTTCTTTAATAACAAAAGTAAATTAAAATGTAACAGTTTCGGAAGTATACCACTTACGTGTAAATTTTATTATGATAATATGGCCTTGTATTCATCTTGAATAAAGAAAACCACTGCTTTCTGACAAGGCTGAATGCTTTAATAACAAAAATAAATTAAAATTACATCGAACCACCTTATTTACTCGCCTAACTCTCGTACCAGAAATTTTACAATGAAACTAAAATATATGGATATTCTCCAATATTTCACGCATTTAATAAGTCGCCAAATTTGTCTGAAATAAGTTTAAAATATTCCGTTCTACAATTGTTGCTTTATCCAGCAATTTAAAGCTGCAGGCCGGCAGTAGCTTCAACTCCCACAGCTTGTTACGTAACGATAATATTAATACAATGATGAAAGTAAACCGATTTAACTATCGGGTTGCCGATACTCTAAATTCTGTGCAAGAGGGATGGTCACATTTAAAAAATTAGCATATGTAGTCACATTTCACACGAAAGTAAATAGAAAGGAACGTCACAGACATTCAGAATCAATTTGCTGTAACTGTGTTTAGACTTCAATCATCGATAGCTACTCAGTTGTCCTGCCGATATGTTTAAAAAAAAATAACATCGAGAGCTATATAGACCCACATTCTTCCCTCATCAAATCTTTCTACTATATTTGAACATATTATTCTCAAACGTTAACTTTATCATCTTCTCAACGTAGTTCTATAAAAGGCAAATCCATTGTCACTGTCACAATATTATGTGATCGAAATGCGTTTGATTGCGTTGACCATCTCAAACTAATTTATAATCTTCACCGACATGGAATAATAGGAAGATCAAATAACTTGCTTCAGTGGTAGTTTTCGAAAAGAACACAAGCGATTGAATCCACGTTCAAAGACATTCAGAGAATACGTTCGAAAAAATTACCTCTAAATCTAGTCCCATCAGTGCTGGAGTCCCACAAGGGTCAGTATTGGGGCCAATTCTTTTCACGATCTACCCAAAATAATGCTTACTATTTCAACACTCAAGAACTCGTCATCTATCTCTAAGTTGGTACTTAATAACGCTATCATTGAATGCACAAATGTTACAAAATGTATCGGATTACTTAACGAAAACAATGTCATGGGATTAACACCTTAATACTCTAGGCAATAAGCTGTCTTCCTCTA
>JAGDQP010059963.1:0-11160 GCA_022664845.1 Lepisma saccharinum
ATATATATATATATATATATATATATATATATATATATATCACATATGTTTTATAATATCCCCATGGCCTCTCATTATATATTATATTGCTAATCATACTTCCTTAAAACTTCATAACACTTAATAACTTTGTGCAATCATATTGGGGTGCTATGACCTAGAATTTACTATGTGTCTCCTCCAGATATTAGGACTTCTCCAGAGGTTAGTATACTATATTTGCTAATTTCGTAAAATTCATGCCTTTAATATCGTCGCCGGAAATTACTTCAGTACCTTAGAAATTAAAACATCGTGCCTTCTATACCTATAGTACTTTAAAAAAAACTTTCTAAATTCTAGCTTCTAACTTTACAATAATTCTAACCTACCTAAATTTGAAACATTAATTAAATAACTTCTCGAACATACAATGCTGACTTATCCGAGATTCTCTCTATATTCTTGACGAAATTACTTAATCAACAAAAAAATTATACCTGTGAATTTGATCACTTAATTTCTCACTAGCTAAGTGGAAATTACTGTTTTTTTTTAAAAAGCGCCCTTCCTAAAAATAGAACGGAGATCAAGACAGAGTCAAAACGGTATGTATTTCGACAAAGACTGCTTAATTTGTATGCAAATAACAATAACCAACGCAGGTAAGATATGTATAAAATTAAGGTTCTCCTCAGGATCTTGCAGTTCTATCCATAGTTCACACTATAAATTATATCTAATTACCTTACCATACTAATTTCTAACAATTTATAACAACTAAGGCCTGGTCAAAAAGTTCAAAAATTATGTTTCACATATCTATCTAGCTTCGTGCTCTGGCTAAATGTGTTCGAAGTTATTGTAAACTACAATTTTATCCCTAAATGCCTGCTCAATGTAATTGTGAAACCACGCAATTTCCGTACAAAATTGGACGTCAATGTCGTCCCGGTCTACTAGTAATTCCACCATTTGTTCCTCAAATATTGAGTGTATTACAAACTTGCGTCTTGGATAACACATGACTACTAATTCTAGAAACTAGGACCTGTAGCAAACCTAACTTTTAAATGATATCGAGGGTGGGCAATGCACAAATGGGTGGAACTTTACAGCAATGCTGATACCAGAAACTAGTGACCCGAACAATTTTAGCTTTTCAAATTGCATGGAATACAAATACGAATACTAGCTTTTTAATTTTCAGGGACCATTGTACTTCCACCAGGGCTATATTTCAGAGCTCCGAGATCGCTACTATTTCGTGTTTAAAAAACAGAAAATCCGGCGCAAAAATCTATGTAACTTAGTCGTGTGAGATGGGCTTTTACCATACCTATATTTACTTAAAAGTACTGCAAAAGTAGTGTTATTGGTCTCACGACTAAAAGTGCTAGCTGAAGAACTGCATACACTTGGTGTATGTCGCTTCGGAGGGACAGAAATCACCAATAGTTGCAATTCCCATCTAGTCTGGGGAATTACTTTGTCTCCCAACTGTAACAGCCGATCTCTGACCCACGTCCACAGAATCAGAGTGCGTTTGGTTACAGTTGCGAGACAGCGTTCAGTTATATGTGTACGTAGTTCAGAAACAACTATTCGTTAATAAAGGAACCATTCACTATAGTCGGGCCTTGCTAGAGTAGGTAACAAAATACAAGAATTCAAAAATGTCGAATCCCTTTTGCTAGACATTGGAATCGTAAGCGTGTTAAATTAACATAACGACAAAGTTGATATTCTTTGCGGCATAGCGATGTCAATGTTCAACAAAAGTCGGTAATCTAAAAATGTCTAGTTCTTAAGTTACTAAATCAAAATGCATTTTAATGTTTAACATATTCACCAGAGACTAAGTTCAATATTAGAATCGACAACAAGAGTTAGATACAAGAAATCACAGAGAAGACCACTTACATGAGTGGAGACTGCTCTTGCTCGAAACTCGGAATGAACTTAATACGGACTCTAGCGAGACTTCCAAACGAATGCCACATTCACAGGCTTAATTTTACTCTACAACTCCGATCTGATTACCAAACTTTTAGGAAATTTCCTCTCAATGAAATTCCCCTTTGACGTTGCGAAATTCCGGGTTTCGAGAGCGAGTGTCCTGCTACATGTTGTCGTCTGATTTCCTAATCCCGATCATTAACACGACTGATTGTGGTGTGATGTTCTTTTAGCATGTCTGTAGATTCATGTCACTCCTTATATTCACTGAATTCTTTACAAATATATTTCTTAGCAATAGTTTTACACTAGTACTACCTAAGACAAAAGTATTTACACCATAGATCGATCAATGGTCGATCACAATATCGCCAGATGGAAATATTAACTTCTTTGCAAGTTACATTGGGAACTTGCTTTAAGCATTTTACATGTCTAAAACATTTGAACAGAATGGGTCACAGCTAGTTCACAAAAAATATTTAAATGCTTATATAGAAGCATTTTATATTCCTGTTCACATGTATTCAGAAATGTAAAAAAAAACTTATTGTTACTAACGGCGAATAAAAAACTAAGAAAGTGCTTAATGATTTAGAAATATCAACAAATGAATAGGATTGCAAGTAAATACTGTATGGAGAGCATAATGTCATATGAGTCTGCTGGAGACCACAAACTCTCCAGAAACCTCAAAATGATAAGCTATAAACGTACAGATGGATCCCCAACTCAGATTACTACACTTGAGGAACGTAAGAGGTAATTCCCGAGAGCAGCTTATCCTCAAAGGGTGTGGCTGAGATTTTGTGGATGCTACAAGTTAGCGGTCAAACATTTGAATGAAACCGTTTATCAGGAAGATAATTATTGTGAAATGGGAATTCCTTGTATAATTTAAAGAACCTTCTGGTCAAACACGAACTTCAAAGAAAAAAGAACGATTAATTACCTGTAAAGTAGATGCAGGATCAGCCAGACAGCTCGAGAGAGATGATTGTCAGCTTAAGCAATATATGAATCAAGTGAATAAAAAATTAGCGCCATTAGAAAGACAATTTTGTGGAGATTGTAGGGTGTTATAGGCAACAAAAAGACAAAAAAGCCAGGATTCAGTGTATGGAATACAAGGTAGTGTTCCACGAGAACTATGGCTCAGATGTTTGACACTATTTGGACTGTACCACTAGTATGAGAATGTTTGTGCACTATTGGGCGATGAACATGTTTAACTGAAAATACATCTAATATTTTAATCAACATACGATATTTGCTGCATTACTTCTTTACTATTTTTCTCAAGATGTTTTTGTTTTGTTATTGTTGTTTAATTTTAGGGTAGATAGTAGAATTGAAATGTATTTTTCAATTTTTAATATAAATTTGTGGGTGGCAATATTGTCTTCAGGTGCTTGCAATATGGTCAGTTGTAAAACAAACATTGTAAAACTATAGGTGGTTTCTAATATCAAAATTTAAGCAGATAGTGATTTTAGCACAAGGTCCTACGTAGTTGACGTACTACTTATTTTATCTTTGCAGCCGAAAATGAATAAGTTATTTCAAATATTCCGAATTGGTGGCGATATTCGCTTCCTTTACCCTGTATAAATTCTTCGTGTAATTTATTGAACTCTCTTAAGGATGAAATATATCCAATGATCATTAAGTATTTTGTCGATATAACTGTTGATGCCACATTTCAGTATAATATTTAACAAACAAACACCAATGGCTTTAGTGATGCCAATGAACACCAATGTTAGCTTGACAGTAATGCACCTCAAACCGAAAGAATACATAAAAATTATGAAAATGGAATAATGTATTTCATATTGGTTTTAAGGATACATGAACTAATGTTGTTTCTTGTCTGCTCTATCTTGCTCGTTTGAAGACTCCGAAAAATATTTCTTTAGGGGAAGAATTGAGGAGTTCTCAATTGTGTACTCAAGACCACGAAGATATATCATTGTGTGCTTCATACCCCAGAGCCGAGGTAATAAGCACCTCTGAAACACCTGTTATATTTTGATTATTTCTCATGTTAGTATACGAAGACTCATGTTAGTATACGTTAGTATACTTTTTATTCTCTGGTGTTCTGTGATGCATGTTTACATGTGATTAAAATGCATGTTGCATTCACACCCACCTAATTAACTTTTTATCTGGAATTTAAATGCCGATTCTCCCCACAATTGCTGCTAATTGTAGTATGCAAAGATAGTGTTTGGCACTATTGTTCTTTGACCGAAGTTATTCGCGTTCATTCTAGAAGCGCGAGCTTTAAATCTATCGTCCAATAGGACGACTTCTTGAATTACGTTTGACTCCGAGCTTGTTTACATGTATGGTTATCACTTCTGAAAGGCGTATAACATATATTATCATACGCGAATATCTATCGTAATCGTTCTTTCGTGATAGTTATACTTATTGTATAACAGTTCTGCATGTCTGTATCGACCAACGGAAGGAATATCTATCAGCGTTAGAAGTTCCACATATCTATGTCAAGTCCAATCGATTACTGCTGCTCATATCTTGTATGTCTACCGTTACTTCACGCAATAACAACTACAAACGAATCTACGACTCCTATATCTGCAATGTTTTGAATACATCTTATGTTAAACATTGAGTTAGTGTTTTCTATATTTCTTTATAGTATCTTCTGTTCTTCTTAAGTATACGTACATCACATCTTGTAGACAATCAGAGATCATCTTCTATAATCAAGCTATACATCCTTTTACTTATATACACACAGTACTAATTACCCCGTTTTACCCTATATAACCTACTCAAAAATTATACTGAATTACAAGAAAAAAACATAGAATAAGTTAGAGAACGAATAAACTCATACTCTTAATTATTTTCGGCCAGTTGTCCGTAAAAGGTTAGAAAACTGGGTTGAATGAAACGTGACTTTAAAAAATCAGAAATCCTTTAACTTCCAAAAACATTCAAGAAAGGAATATTCTTACAGTTTTTTCTTAACATTCTGAATCTAAGTAATAGTCCCAATGTGAACCTGCGTAATAGTAGAGAAAGTTACTAATTATTCTTTGTTTAAATATTTTTGGAAGCTGAAGAGTTTCTGATTTATTTTTAGTGACGTTCCATTCGACCAATCTGTTTGACTTTTTCCAGCTGGTCCGAATTTTTTTAATAGTGCATCGTAGTTGAACACATGATAATATTATATCATGGATGTTCATTTCTTAGAAGTATTTCTATGTAGTCGACTCATATTCAACACATGTATTCCACTCAAGTACAAGAACAAATAAATTAATGCCATACTAAATGAATCGGTACATAAGGATGTGGATTAACGTTAAGTAAGTACTTTAATTTGAATGCGCTATAAATATTACCTTAGTTCAGGAGACATGGGAATAGAATACAACACGTTGAAAATGAATGCCCACCTGTTACATTACGCGCATGATTTAATTTCCACGATTAGTACATAGGCTTTTCACACATGAGGTACATCAATTGAAAGGTTTATAACAGATACCAGATCAGTCCGGAAAAAGCTATTTTCAAATGAGACAAAAACTGCGTTGCTTGTTCGTACTTCCTGATGTCAATAGTCCAGGACCCCCAAATCATCTTCATTGAAGTTCTGCTCTTTCAGTGTTATTTCAATGGAATCTTTGATAATTCTTTATAAATAATCGCTGCTTTTACGGAACACATCCGTATCCTTGAAATAAATTTGTTTTCCACATACATGTAATGCCAATATTCTACTATAGCTGATTTCTCCAAATTGCCCTTATTATAATGTTGCTAATGCTCTTTAATTATAATTTCAATGGTTCTTCCTGTCTGACCAATAGACGATTTCCCACAATTGCAATCGATTTTCTCAATGCCTGGAACATTATATAGGAGCTCGTCTATATAAGATGAGGATTCACAGTTTGCTTTTGGTTTCTGCCATTGATTTACATATAGTTCTAATTCCATACCTTTTAAGTACTCTCCTAATTCTGTTACTAATACTTCTTATGGCAGCTCATTTTCGTTCGTAATCCTTATTCTTCCCCGTGTCTTTACGTAAACTTCTCTGTTTCTGATCAATTCTTCTTATTGTTTCCTCAATCTGCTGTATGTTTATACCCGTTCCTAAATAATTAGTTCTTAACATGTGCGATTTCTTCTTCTAAATGTTCGTCATCTCAGATCTTATAAGCTCGATTAATAAAACTTGAAATCACATATTTATTGTTTCTGGGTAGAGTGATGATGTGATTTGGCATTTTCGTTATAAGTTTGTGTGAGTTGGCTTTCTGCAAACCTCATGCGCAAATCTTTCAATGTTGGTCTTATAAAATACAATGTCTAGGAAACTGGACACCAACAATTACAAATTTTAAAACTTAATTATAACGGCTCTGGGGATGTCGACGAGTAAATCGATGAAACAATTGTTAGACAATATAATAAATAAATAAAAAGCATGACGTTAGACCCGAAGAAAATCTTTCGTTGTAGTTAATGATATTTGATTGACATATGTTGTCTTCAGGTTGTGACTCGCATTTAATTTGTGCGTACATTACTACTGTTGTAGCAATACTCTTGTTAAGATTTTTTAAAATCGAATATGTTTGTCAACGCCCCAGACTTTATAATTTTTCGTTATACAGTGAATAACATGCATCTTTTTAGTGATTTACGGTTCCAAGTAGCGCCTCCAATACGATAAAATACTTAAATGATTTTTGTATTTCTAAATGAAATATAGTTTGAATCTTTCAGTACTTACAATTAGCAACATATCAGTGAAACATTATTAGTTTTTGAATCAGTATTCCAAGGAATGTGCACAAGTGTAGAGATTATTAATAAATTAGCACAGAGACATAGACAGAAAAGTAAAATAAAATTATGTTTTAAATGTAAATTCAAATGAAGAACATTGAAATGTTCTTTGATACAGACAGCGAGCATTTTTATGTAAAACATTTAGTACAAAGGATTTTAACATAATTTTTAACAATAAACAAAACCACAAGTAAACTTTTCTATTTTAGTTAGTTAGTACAAGACAAAATTAGGTAGATACCAATACATTAATTTGTTTTATCTCTAGCAAAGACTAAGTACTTAAGGAGCAATAATTTACCAGATAACGTTTATTATTCACTTATAAGAAGCTCTCCCACTTTCGCTTGAATAGTCAAAGAGGGAGAAATCTTAATTGTGAGTGCTGAAGCAGCGTCAGGTGCAGTGACAGTGAATTGTTCATTAAAAGTTATGGAAGTGCTTAATGAATATGGATGGCAATTAGCTTACGCTTAATTAGAAAGATAAAACTGTGAATTTTAAGTATCTTTGGGGTGATAACGAACTGAAATAAACATCATGATGTTCCCAAAGAATTTCATTGTATCCAACTTTTGCTCAAAGAAACTGCTGCCACAAAATATTCTTTAATATATTCCGAAATCAATAAAGGACTTAAAAGAACATGTAGGAAGAATGTATGTGCCAAAGTTGAGAATGATAAAGCAAGTAATAAAACACATGATCCAAAACAAAAAATGTTATGTACAGTGCAAAAGTATAAATCATAGAGGTATTTGCGTTAGTTTTACCGGATTCATTTTGAGGAGAAAATAGGGGTTTAAAATGTGCTAGTTGAAATAGTAGGCCTATGTTTTACTAACAAGAAAACCGTCAAGCACATCATATTGAAACCCATCTTGAAATTTTTCTAGAAGAGTCTACGTTTTATAGAAGGGTCGTATACAAAAATTAGATGCCTTTTTCAAAAGATGGTGCAAACAGACGTAATCTTCGAAGAGTACATTTGCTTCTCCCAACCACTACATGAAAGACTAGCTCTCGTTTATACAGGTCTATAAGCTTAAATCCGCTGTTTGCCCATAGATGGCGTTCGTGAGCGTATGAAGCTACCATGGGCACGCCAGACCTATTATATGAATAAGTTCGACCTCTGGCAACACGAATCAGTGCACATAATCAGCAAGTGCAGACAACAACACACAGTGGTAAGCATGGCTAGTTTTGTGCCAGAAAAAGAGCATATGCCGGAAGCTCTGCTTTTCTGCTTCCATTTGAAGAAATCGGCTGCCGACGCGTATCGAATGCTTGTGGAGGCCTATGGTGACAGTGCTTTATCGGAAACAACGTGTCGAGATTGGTTTCGTCGGTTCAAAGACGGCAATTTTGACTTGAGTGACAAGAAGCGTGAAAATCGGCCCAGGAAGTTTGAGGACTATCAATTGCAGGCGCTGTTGGACGAGGACGATACCCAATCGCAACAAATGCTTGCCGAGCAATTGGGCGTTACTCAAGCAGCCATTTCCATGCGTCTACGTGCCATGGGAAAGGTTCAGAAGATCCGAAAATGGGTGCCGCATGAATTGACCGATCGGCAGCTGGAGAGACACGCCAACACATATGCGAAATGTTGCTCGCCAGACAAAGAAGAAAGTCGTTCCTGCATCGGATTGTGACGGGCGATGAAAAGTGGATATACTACATTTCGCGAATCCGAAACGTCAGAAATCGTGGGTTATTCCCGGTCAACCATCAACATCTTCCTCGAGACCAAATCGCTTCGGGCGGAAGACGATGCTGTGTGTTTGGTGGGATCAACAGGGTATCGTCTACTTTGAACTGTTGCAACCGGGTCAAACTGACAATGCCCACCGCTACCATCAACAACTGATCAACGTGCACCGTGCTCTATGTGAAAAAAGGCCGGAGTATCAACAAATACATGACAAGCTGATATTCCTCCACGACAACGCCCCATCGCACACGTCAAAAGTGGTCCAAAACTACTTGGAGACACTTAAGTGGGAAGTGCTACCCCATCCCGCTTATTCACCAGACCTGGCCCCTACAGATTACCATCTGTTTGCGTCGATGCGTCACACCCTCGCTGAGCAGTACTGCGATTCGTATGCAGACGTCCGAAAATGGCTTGATGAGTGGTTTGCCTGGTGAAGGAGCAGGACTTGGCCTGGTATCCACAAATTGCCCGAGAGATGGTCAAAATGTGTAGCTAGCGAGGGAAAATACTTTGAATAACTTGCTTTGTGCTTTCTATGAACACACCATGTGTTTTACTGACTACAAAACAGCGGATTTAAGCTTATACATTTCGTAGTTGGAAGTTACAGTCGAATATTGTGTATTTTCGTAGAGATGAGCATGCAAAAGAATTTACAATGTTAAAAAGCCGAAGTAGTGCAATTGAATCGGCCTGAACCAAAGATAACTAAAGGTCTTCAATAAACTCACATTCAGGAGAAATTGAACTGTATCTATCGCCAAGAAAAGTCGTGCTGATTGAAGACAACATTTGGAGTCAAGTAAGCATAATAAGATCCAAAGAGCGATCCAGCAGCTCTAAAAAAGTACAAAATTACTGGTTAAAAAAAGAAAACACAAAACTTGCAGAAAAGCTTTTAGCAGGAGAAGCTACTCTGCTATATTACACTTTGTTCACTATCGAAGTAATACGTGTGTGACTGTACCAACAAATTATATTCGAGCGTTTTAGTGATGCTAAGGTGACTCGAAATGTCTTCAGCAAGGACAAGAGGCAAAACAATCGTCAACAACTTTCCACTACCATATTTTTGAAGAAAAAAAAATCACTATATTACCAAAGAAATGTTAAATATGTATGTGTACTTACTAATAGAATAAAACACGGTTCAAATATTATGTGTTATGTGTTGGATTCACTATTTTACTAAAGAGGAAGGTATATGTTATAAATTGCTGGTTGTAGTTTCAACAGTCGATGAGAAATCTGATATGGCGCTTGAAAAATGCGTTTATTAAAAAAGTGAGGAGAAGTTCAATACAAATTTGGGAAATGCAGATAGAAGAGATTATCATAATGCTTTTAATAATTTGCAGAATTCAACGAACAGGAAATTTCTTAGGATTGTTTGGTTAGACATAACGAAGTTCACGGAATGAATGATCTTAACGCTGAAAGTTATTTCCGTGGAATTCGTTTCCTTCGTCATTTCCGAACGCTCCAAACCTTTGTCACATTTAGTAACGATAAACACCGACGCACATATTATATCAAAGAAATAAACAGAAAGAGGCGCAGATCTCGAACTATAAGTAACACCAACAAGCGCTTTTTCCGCAATTCCCAGCTTGGTCTGGTGATTAATGTATCGGGAAGCTGATCCAGAGGTCCTGGGATTGAATCCTGGCGTGGAAACTTTTACATATTTTTAAAAATATTTTTGTATTTGTTTTTTCATGTATATGCCCATTAGGAAATTTAATAAAAGTAGTGATTTCTTATACCAAATATATGCTACTGAACGCTAGAATGTATTCAAATAAACCAGGCGCTCGTTGTGCAAGGGGGGCATTGTGCGCCCGAAGGGATCTCGGTTGCGTCAGCCGCGGGGTGGCGCAGCCTCGGTTAGCGGTGGACATACGCAAAATTGCTGTTAACTTTCTATTCCACATTGTTTCCATGCGGGCTCTCCTTTTAGAGAAGTGAGGGCGACTGGTTCTGAAAAAATCTTGCTCTTATTTCTTCCGAGACGGCCATGTTTCAAACATGGTGGTTGAGGTTTTAGCTCCCGCAGCCATATAGGGAAACCTCAATATCATAAAAGTCGGAAAAGCTGAATATGTGAATCTAAATCAGTTGGTCCTGAAGTGTACTTTAACACCTATTAAATTAATCTTATCTGATCTTATCTGAAGTGTACGTTCTGGAAATACGTTTTCTTAAAAATTAGACTGAAAATGAATAACAAATTGTATTAAATTGGATTTTGTAACAATTTTTGTCAAGGAGTTGAATATAAGGATGCAGTGTTTTATAATGTTTAGACCTAACTGAGTGTTTGCACACAAAAGATCATGGCTTTGAATCACAACCTTTGGTCTCTATGGGTCTTCAAACATGGTCATTCGCGACAAATGCCGAATTTCAGGGCTTAAATATCTTAGATGGGTCCTCATAAAGGATTCTGAAATTTGGTGTCAAAGAAGCCCTTCTTGTATGGGACCAACTCAGTAAAAAATTACAGAGTTTATTTCTAAGTAGTTTGGGCAGCTGAAGCTGATTTTATATGTATACTAGTTGTTGTCCACGGCTTCGCTCGCGTAGATTTCAGGAATTGGTACAGTTTTTTTTATCTTATACTTATTATTCCTATATAGATTAAAACACACCCT
>JAGDQP010059964.1:0-12285 GCA_022664845.1 Lepisma saccharinum
ATCCTTATTATTGTTTTTTAATGACGTCTGCACACGATTTTAGTTATATGTCGTGGTTACACTAATAATTTCAGGAAGCCTTTGTTAAGTTACAAATTTATCTATCAATATCTAAGCAGATGAGCTAAGGACCGTACTTCAATTTTTCTCCCCTTTTTTATTGCTATAATGTAATTATTGTAGTGTTTTCCTTCTTAAAATAATATGACTCCTTAGCGTGTATCATTATGTAAATTTTGTAAATTAGTTATTGTGGGACGTGAGCATAACACAGAATGGAATAAGTCCAAAATTGTAATAACAACGAAATGAAGTGCACCAATAGGAGTAAAACAGATAGGAATAACACCGACCGTAAAACGTTGACTAGGTCGCGGAATAACCCGGAAAGGAATATCATCGAGTGGAATTACGTCGAAAATTTAGCAGTCCCGATAATACCGAAAATCACTAGATGGAATCGTTTGAGAGGAGCGATACTTGGGAAGATTAATTTAGTACTATCATAACATTCTTTACGGTGTTACGATATCGTATTCTTTTTTTTTTTTAATTATTGCAATAATGAATGGAATAACATCGAAAGTCTTGAGCTGGATTAACACCGAAACCCACATCATGGGATTGCTGTGGGACGGAGATTAAAACTGTGTTCAATATCTGGTAACTTATGACTAGAAAGGCGTATACACATTGTAATTGGAAGCAGCCATTTTCGAAGTAACGTCAGTAGGCACTAGAATAACTTCGAATCCAATGGATAGTTCCATTTCCTGGATGTTGGTGACGCGAATATTCGTCCGCAGAATATTTCTCCGCAGCCTGCGTTTGCCTCTTTCGTGCATGTTCCTTTCGGTGCCATTCCGTTTTTGGAAGCTATTAATTTGGTACCAATCCGCGGTCCTCTCTGGGTCCTGGAACACCACCGAAAGGAAGAAGCAAATTTATAGAATAATACAGATTTTTTTGTCAATTAAAGAGGAGTATTTGAAAAAGCAATAATCTATAGAACACAGTTGACAACGCCCGCCACCATGTAATAACTGCACTAATCCTTTTTTTTCGTTTAACCATTTTAGTTTCTTGTACTTTTCCTGCCACTTCATTTAGATGCCTATTTATAATATAAATGTGTTTTTACGAACATAACAGTATTTTCAGGTTCAGTACTAGAGATTTGTTCGAAAATATTTCACATTGTTTTACTATCCCAGGATCTCTACTTATATTTACGGAAGGGGTATTGACAGAAAATTCCATTGCCATTTGTTCCTTTCAACTGTTTGGTAGAGATACGTAAGTCGACCCGTGTTTTCCTTTCTGATTCATTTGAAGTAGCAGGTTCTCCGATGGTGTACCTGAATTCGGGTATTTTTTTACTTAAATTCTAAATAACCAGCTACAGTAACATGGCGATTAAAATAGTAAATACGGCGGAAATATTTGAGAGAGGAAAATGTAAAGATACATGACCGCACCTAACCTTACCACCTAACCTAAGGCCACAAATAAAATTAAAACTCCAAATAATATGAACCATATTACAGAATATACTATTATATACGTATTTCAGTGTTAGCATACTATTAACAAGTGTTGACATTAATTCTTTTGGGAGGGCGGTTGGAAACCTTTCGGGGGACAAACTCCCCCGAAAACATGCCTGACAGAAACAGTGAATATATCCGTTGTGTATGCAATTAGTTTGATATACTTCCGTCAGTATGAGCATCAATGTTCAATATGTTTTTGTGCAAAAATTTGCTTTTCTATTTCTTTTAATTACTGCACAATGTCTCCTAGAATAAAATGTGTGGCATCTTCCCGGGATCCACTATAATTCATGGATTATCTGTTCCACAGATAATTGTTCAATTATCCGTTTATCCGGATAATATAATGTTCGATTATCCGTTTATCCGGATAATGTTCGATTATCCGTTTATCCGGATAATGTTCATTTATCCGTTTATCCGGATAATGTTCATTTATCCGTTTATCCGGATAATGTTCAATTATCCATTTATCCGGATAATGTTCATTTATTCGTTTATCCGAATAATGTTCAATTATCCGTTTTCCTTATAATTATTCGGATAATGAAAATTATTCGAATAATCGGATTTCGAATATCCGAACAATGAATTCTTCGATTAATCGGATATCAAATTATCCGGATATTGACAGCCCTACTTGCAAGCTTTGACTTTAATCAGGCTTTTGACTCTGTACGAACTGACCAGTTACGATTATTGCTTACCCAATACTAATATCCTCTCTCTTTTGTAAAATTACTTTATAGTATGCAAACACAACGTCAATTGATACTACATATAAATAAGCAAAACTGAGTACTAATCCTATGCATAATGGAATAGAACAGGGAAACCCTATAAGAAGTCATTTTTTTCAATATTCATTACCCTTATCATCAATTCTATTGAACTTAAAATCAAAGGTATTCATGCAATAATCAGCATTTTAAGGTCAGCATCATACATTGACGATCTGACGTGTTTTGTTACAGAACCTATTGAAGTTAATACCATATCGGATATAATTTGCAAAAATGGCCAGCATACAGGACTTAACTTAAATCCTGCAAAAACTAAACTTATGCCTTTTACGGCTCAGTATAATGACAGATACATGAAGATGGGGAAGACAGTTTCTCATCTTGTTACGTTGGGTATTGACATGTATCCTAATATTAATGATACTATCAAACATAATGAACAGCGATTGATAGGTAATACTGTGTTTCAGCTTAATAAATATCAAGATTGTTTTGAGCTATTACTCTCAAGGATACGATTTGTAAATTGTTACATAGTGAGCAGGTGGACATACTTTTTGCAACTTTTTCCTTTATCACAACAAGCGTATGCCCAAGTATCCAAATATATAGGTTATTTCGTATGGCGACAGTATTCGCTTAGAACTATACGAACCAACTTAATGTTGCCCCTTAACCGTGGTGGATTGAATTTAAAACATATTCAAATACAGGGCAATGCCCTACGTTTACATCGTACTATTGTCCTATTAGTTTCAGAAAATGAAACATTTGCCCAGCAAACTATACAAAGTACTTTAAATGAAAATAATCTTGAACTGCCTTTGAATATTAATCCTTGGAAGGCAAAAAGTAAATATCTAAATGACATTTTTGTTGAATTAGCATATGTCCTAGCAGACCTTTAGAACAATTGACTGTTAAAAGTATATATAATTATCTAATTGGCAAACTTCATATCCAGAATAAACAAGACAACAAGTGTGCTAACAATATAAACTGGAATCATATTTGGCAAAATCTTAAAGATTTGCTAATTGATCCCGTCCTTCATAACTTATACTATCAATTGATTTACAATATTTTTCCTGACAAATCACGATTAAATAACATTAGTTTTAATATTGATCCTGAATGCTTATTATGTAATAATGTTGATTCCCTTCAACATCGTCTTACGTCATGTATTAGTGGAAATCAAATTTGGCACAAATATTGTTGTATTTTTCGACGAATAACCAGAACTCAAGTTACAAACAAACAGTTAAACAATTTGATGGAGTTTCCACTCCTTCAATACTTTCTCGCAACCAAACGACGTTTTTTAATGTGGTTTACTGCCCAAACACTGCATATGTTACTTCAAGAAAGAACCAAAAATATAGTAGAAATGTACCTTGCTCAAATTCACTTGAGATATGAAAATCTTCCGAAGAATAATAGATATGCGTATTATATTCGTGCAGTATACTAAATTCAGAATTTTCAGTTTAATTTAAAGTATTTTATAATAGAAACAGGAATTTCCATAATATTTTTCAAGATCTAATATGTCTTTCTTAGTTAATACTTCATGTTTTTTTTTGTTTCTCTTTGATTGTTTATTGACAGTTTTTTTGTCGCTATATTATTTCTGTAAATAATTTGTAGTAGATAGATTACCAGGAAATAAATAAATAATAATAATAAATGAAAAATAGTGGTAGAGCGTTGGCGTTGCATTCGGGAGGTCGTGGGTTCGATCCCAGCGGACTACCATCCTGACTGAGGCTTTTCCAGGAGTGTTCCTCACTCACACCAGGCAAATGCCGGGATGGCACCCTCAACATGGTCCCTGGCCGATACGTTCCCGAACGTGGCCTGAGCTGTAGGTACCTAAAGGCCATACATAAAATTCAAAGAATTCATTGTGTATTCGTCGATGATTAATATTCATCAAAATATATTTAAAATAATTTATACAGTACACTTTCCACTGCTGCTTTCTTCTCGTTTCTTATGTTTCTGAAGACAAAATTCCCTTACGAATCTTCTTCGGTCGGCAAGAATAAAGAGCTTTTCGTTTCGTTTTTCCACTCAAAATATTTTCGCTGCTATCCATGTTTTCATGTAAATAAAACGAAGCAACCAAGGAGTGTCGAGTGACCGTATCGCTCACCGCCCACGCGAGAAGCAAGCAAGGAAGAATATTCGTGAGTTACCCAGCATTGTCAACATTTCAACAGCAGATGTGCAGATGGAATGGTCGCAATGCAACGTTTCCGCTTTCTCAAAGTAAAGAAAAGAAAACGACACTGATTTTTTGACTATGTTGAAATTGTGAGACATGCTGTTCATAGATATGTATTTCCTCTAGATGTGGGTAAAATGTGATGTTTGTAATATTAAAAATAAGGCAGAATATTGTTAAAAACTTTGCAATGCTTTTTAAATGGGCTAACGTTCGAGGGAGTTTCGAGTACTTACAGAGCACGTTAACCAGAGGAATTTGTTTACTTTCTTCCGCACACTCGACTACTTCTTCGACTGCAGTTGTTCTGCAACCCAAAACCCCCGCCTGATTTTCTGGTTGCATAACACCTCAGGCGTTTCCTCTTTCACGTTCCATCCGCGGCCAGAAATACGCAGCTTGAGAAGCAGTTGCCTTCGACGGTAGTTCAAGGACTTTTGCATGGTGCACTCATTTTTTTAAAATTAATGCTTGTAGATATGTTAATTTCATGATGTGGCAGTTTCCTCTTTGGACGAAAAATAAAGAAAGAACCCAGCAGCGAGGACGCAGAGGTAAAACAAAATTGAAAGTGTGTTCGGCGAGAGAAAAATTTCGCATGGGGAAATCAGTATAAAGCTCTGTGGAATGTACTGTTGGAAATGGGATGTCAGTCTCTGGGTTGGTGAATGTTTTGACGTTTACCATAACAACGACCAATATTATCAATGTTAGGGTAAGTATCCGGATACTAGAACATGTCCTGAAATATTACGAACAAACAGTCTAGATTTAAAATTTTACCCACACAACAGGATTGCTCGTGTGTTATGTGACGAGTGTTCAAACTTTTGTAGAAAAATTACTGTTACAATTCAAGAGGAACCATACATAGCGATGAAAAGATATTTAAAAAAAAAATACTGTTCACGCTTTTAGACTCGTAATTTGTGCGTTATATGTTAAAATGTTGATGCAGATATGACAAAAAGTAAATAAGTTACCGGTATGATTGTTTCTCACAACCCTTGAAATCCGCTGGATCCTGTGGTTTAAAATAAAAAAAAAACAACAGACCTCCCGACTAACCCACTTCCCTAAATTCGGGTATTGGCGATATCTACTGATAGTACTTAGGTTTAAAAGCATCCCATGTATACAAGGTGTACATAAAGTGTAGAAGGTGGTTTACCAGAATGCAAATATCAAACAAAACCGAATTGTAAACAAGAATCCAATACCCCAATCAATGATATACACGAGACAGGAATAGCCTCTTAGAGTGTATCATAAACATGACGACCAGTTGGAAATACGGCATCTTGAATCAGACTCAACGTTTTCTTAAAAATAGAATGGTAGATATGTGATGGAAAATGATAGATAATTTTTCCGGAAAGACAACGGCATAGTTATCCATCCTAAACTTACTTAAAAACGTATTATAGAAAGCATACCTTATTTACATTCTTCCATCGCAATATCATGTTAGTAACGTTTTCAATAAACTGTGGTTTCATTGTTTTCTTGACTTTCTTCAAATTTTTCTTTAAACTTGCTCGAAGGGTTACACAAATGCTGATTTTTCTCTAGCCATGGCAGATTTACGAGATAATTTCCTTCTAGAAATGTAATTATCTTTCTTTAGGGGAGGCAGCATCATAAACAAGCCTCCAACACTATGCAAGTTATTCAGTATAGGTCAAATCTCGTTTGTAGGTCAGAAACCGAGGGGCAAAAGACCAAGTGAAGTCCACTTCTGCCATGAACGGTTGTATAAGACAATCAGGAAACAAAGGATCTAGCAGGGTAAGATGGTAATACGGTAGATGGTAAGATGGTAGATGCCTTGGAACCAAAAGCGCTAAAAAAAGACTACGATATTCAGCATAAAAAATGTTGTCTCCACCAAATTTCAGCTCAAAAGATGCGAACCTAACCGCAAAATAAATAAAAGTATATTTGTTGTTAGTTTTGCGATATCTCGGTCTGATTTGCACCTACGATCACCGTGTTTTTTTTAATTGAAGATTTTTCAAGTTCTAGTGGTTCTATAACCATGATTTTTTTTAGATTTTTAAAGTGATAGAGCATAATCAAAAAATGAAAAAAAAAACGCAATTTTGGTAACTTTTAAGGCGTTTCATATTCGTTTCATTAACCCACGCGGTGGTATCCTCAAACATTGTAACTTTAATTGAACCCCTTTCCATCGTCATACAATGATGAAATTTCGCACAGCGACGTAAATCAGGTGACAATACAACATTTCATTGTCACTTTCATATATTTCGATATGTATATAGTTTAAAAATATATATGTTAATATGTTGTATTTCAGACTTCTGTAGCCTAAAAGAAATACTATCCTGCACCGGGGCTTGGTTTGGCTGGTTGCAGAACACTTTAGAATTTGGGCTACAAACTATTAGCTTGAGAAAAAGTATGAATACCGGAATAACCCGAAAAAAATAATAAAAAAGGAATTGCTCAACACTGCAAATGAACAGGAAAACGTTATCAGTTAAGCACAAGGATTGGAAATAAGACACGTGACCGGGCTTTTTACATAACACATGCAATGTAAATACAAGTTCGAAAGGTCCATTTGCCAGTTCCCTTTCGTGGACGATTGGTGAAGATGTCAGCGTCTTGCGTGAACGGTCCTGGGTTCGAATCACGACGGGACAACACTTCTTCTTCGTTGTTCTTTCAAAATATATTGTTATATGTTCATATTTATCAGTTAATAACTGCTAGGATGTAGGGATGTCAATCGGCTCGGCTCGGCAGCTCGGTTCAATATGAGTGAGCCAGAGCTCGGCTCGGTGAGAGCCACGGCTCGGTTCGGCTCGGCTCACAACGAGCCACGGCTCGGCTCGGCTCGGCTCGGCTCGGCTCGGCTCGACTCACTGTGAGCCGACGCTCGGTTCGGCTCGGCTCGCTCTTTCCGACTTGGTTCCATATGAGCTGCGGCTTGGTGCAGCGTGCCCAGCATATTGATAATTGCACCGATTTTAACGCAAACGACTGAATGTTTTTTTTTTCAGTGTAAATCAGAACATTCAGTAGAGTAACTTTCAACCTCATAGCGTTAAAAAGAAAATCATAAATACGCCACCTGTCCTGGTTGACCTACATCTTAAGGCAACATCGGCCATCTTGGCTGATGTTTTCCAGGGTTTTTCTCAGCTACACCGAGTAAATGCCTGGATATTACCTAAAAATTGATCCCGGTTGTCGCTTTCCCCGTTTCTTTTTTTTTTACGATGCATTCTGTCCTTGTTCTGTACCGCATCCTCTTTTAATGTCTTTACAAGTGTGGAAACATTAGGCTATTTTTTCGGGTCTAGGTCAGAACCCCCAACGGTCAGAAACCCTAAAAGTAAAAACGGTCAGAACACCCACACAAACGGTCAGAATCCCCACAAAACTGCCAAAACCCCCAAACACCCAAATGGTCAGAAACCCCAACGGTCAGAAACCCCAAAACTAAAAACGGTCAGAAACCCCACACAAACGGTCAGAATCCCCAAATACGAAAACGGTCAGAACCCCCACACAAATGGTCAGAACGCCCACACAAACGGTCAGAATCCCCACAAACATAAACTGTCAAAACTCCCACAAAAACGGTCAGAAAACCCAAACTTGAAGACGGTCAGAAGACCCACATGACCAATGAGATCCCAACGCAAACGGTGAGAAACACCACACAAACAGTCAAAGCCCCACACGAAGTGTCAGAGTCCACAAATGCAGAAACTGTCGCCAGAAGAGTTAGATTAAACTGTCGATCAACCCTAAAATTTAGAAAATTATATTTCAAAATAAAATTAGCAATGTAATAAATAAAAATAAAAAAATCAGAAATGTTTTTGACATTCAAGTTTGGTAAACGTGGTATGGGAACACTGACGGTGGCAGATTTCTTCGTTTATGTGCCATGATAGCGATGGGCAGAACTGGTATTTTCTCGTAGCAGTGATAGCAGTATATGCTATATGTAAATGTTTGTTTAAAATAACAGTTTACACCACAGTTTAAAAAATGTTTTTAACTTGCATTGTGACCGTGTGACGGTCACGGCATATTAGTGTCACCGTGCACACCGTTTGAGGAACGTTGGACAGGCATCGCACAGGGTTTTCGGCGATCCAATTGTAACTTTATGTAGACGTGACGCAGAATTAATTATACTCGAGTGGATACATAAAAGCAAAAGGGCATATAGATATAAACTTTTTACAGAGGACGAAGGCAAACTCCCGATTTGAAAACGCACTATAATTAAAATTAAAATCATTTCTAATTTTAGAATTTTGTGTGAGGTTGTCGCTAAATGAATTACTATAACAGGCAAACTCATTGACCTTCATTGCGTAGGATGTTACGGGTAGTTGTTGCTGTTACCGCCCATACAATCAATTTTATCTTTTATCTTTACGGGTAGTTGTTTTAATTATGAATTTGGTTCGGAACTCCTATGAAAGATCGAATATATATATATTATTTTTCTATCTTTTCATTGTGTTTTTATGTCACTTTAATTTGCCCTTTTTAAGATATTATACGTTTTAATGAGTGTAAATTCCCGAACCTATAGTTGGGGTTAATTGCCCCCTAGCCCAAAACGGCGCCTCTGGTTCTCTTGTTAATAGTAATGGAAGTATCAAACTCTAAAGTTCATTTTCCCAAACCTGCATTCCCTATAGAGAACGATACAAAGCATTTGTGCACCCTAAATTGTTTGTAGCTTTTTTCTTTTATTCATGTCAGGAATCTATTGACGTGCTTTAGTAGAATTAATACACAAATTGAACCATTTTAGTTTTACTGCTGTTATATCCTTGGAGATGTTTTTCGTGATTCATAGTGCTTTTGAAGGTAAGGAACTTAACCTAAAATTTTGGCGCAGATTGGGTAATGTTCCTTCCCCACCAGTAAATTCAGGTTCCGAAAATTACGAAAAATAGTTTTCTTACAGTTATAATTCGAACTACTATACCAAATTCTAACAGTAGTCCACCACTTTCGCGCATATACTCCTTACACACATGTACACATATCTAACATGTAATACTGCACTCATAACAGGCTACAGGTAGCTAAGATAACTTCTTAACGATGTTGGGAATAAATAACTACCAGTTAAAAACATTTTTTAAACTGTGGTGTAAACTGTTATTTTAAACAAACATTTACATATAGCATATACTGCTATCACTGCTACGAGAAAATACCAGTTCTGCCCATCGCTATCATGGCACATAAACGAAGAAATCTGCCACCGTCAGTGTTCCCATACCACGTTTACCAAACTTGAATGTCAAAAACATTTCTGATTTTTTTATTTTTATTTATTACATTGCTAATTTTATTTTGAAATATAATTTTCTAAATTTTAGGGTTGATCGACAGTTTAATCTAACTCTTCTGGCGACAGTTTCTGCATTTGTGGACTCTGACACTTCGTGTGGGGCTTTGACTGTTTGTGTGGTGTTTCTCACCGTTTGCGTTGGGATCTCATTGGTCATGTGGGTCTTCTGACCGTCTTCAAGTTTGGGTTTTCTGACCGTTTTTGTGGGAGTTTTTGACCGTTTATGTTTGTGGGGATTCTGACCGTTTGTGTGGGCGTTCTGACCATTTGTGTGGGGGTTCTGACCGTTTTCGTATTTGGAGATTCTGACCGTTTGTGTGGGGTTTCTGACCGTTGTGTGGGGTTTCTGACCATGTGTGTGGGGGTTCTGACCATGTATGTGGGGGTTCTGACCGTTTTCGCATTTGGGGATTCTGACCGTTTGTGTGGGTGTTCTGACCGTTTTTACTTTTAGGGTTTCTGACCGTTGGGGGTTCTGAGCTAACCCCATTTTTTCGATGTGACTTTATTTAATTTCTGATAGGCTATTCCACAGGGTTTGTAGTTCGATGTTATGGTTCTTACATATTCCAAACATGAAGAAGCATACACGGATTGTCTAGCCAACAAAATAATTATTGTGGCCCAATGTCACAAATCATAATATTGATTCATTCAAACAGGATCAAGACCAGCTCACAGGCTGCAGGTAGGGAAAAAATGGGAGGCGGAAAATGTTGCAGTGAAAAAATGAAAGGATTATATTATGAAAAGCTGGAAACATAGAAAAGAAACAGCTTGACACAGTAGTTAATATCTCTTAAAGTGTCAATTCTATAGGAAATTCATTTTCTTTTCTTTGTTGTTGTTATAACTCGACTCTCAAAAGGACATCTGATTATTTTTAGCATAGATTGCTTTTTTCTAGGAAGAAATGTCATACGAGTCTCAATATGCAAATACGATTTACTTGCGGCCGGGATCCGGAAGTCTATGTGCAGGAAATGTCGGTGTAGGAAGTTTGGATGTAGGAAGTTTCGGTGTAGAAAGTTTGGGTGCACGGAAGCTTCGGTGCAAACATTAAAATACCTTTTCATTATAGAAAGGCTGTTAAACTATGAACTTGGCCTAATTGTTATTCAGTTAAAATTCTGATTGATGCATTAATTAATAAAATTATTCGAAATTAAACTAGCAATTTGCTTTAAAAATTAGTTTCACCATCTTGAATTACTGTACTGGTGATACTACAGATACAATCACTATGGTTCTCTGTAGTAATAATTTCGAAATGTGCCTAAAGATTACACAGGGCTGCGAAATATTATTTTTCTACGACGCTTTTGATTCTGATGGGTGATTATTATGTATTTTGGTCTCCTGATTACGAATCTGAAGTCAGATTTTTCCTATCACCCAAGGTTTTTATATAATCGTAATTGAAGTACTTACTAAACTTATAATTTTATTCAATGTAAACATGTAGGACATAATGTTCGTACAATGTTAGAAATAAATCAATACGGCAAACAGGTTACTTTGATTAACAAAATACGTAAAGGCTGATTTTTGTTACATAAAAAGTCCAAAACAGACATTTAAATTTCTCAAACTCTCTTTCTCTTGCTGCGGAAATGTGATATTCGTGATTTTCGTTTGTGTCCTGACTTCTCATTGTCTCTCTTGAGACACCAGCAATAGTCGGCCATCATAACTCTATCCCACCTGCCCTGATAACGTTTTTCAATCTCCTTCATGTCCTGATGGAATCTCTCCCCATGTTCTTCACTAAAATCGCCTAAATTTTCAGGAAAAAAGTCGATATGGCTATGAAGGAAATGAAGTTTAACGCTCATGTTACAGCCTAGTTGTTTCATAGCCATCAACATATTTTCCACGATGTTCCTGTAATCAGGTTGTTTTCTGTTCCCCAGAAATCCCGCAATCACATTTCGGAATCCAGTCCAAGCCAGCCTTTCTTCATTGGTCATCAAATTTTCAAATGTTTCATCTTTCATTAGCTTCCTTATCTGGGGTCCAACGAAGATTCCTTCTTTGATTTTAGCCTCGGATAGAAAAGAGAATTTTGAACTGATATACTTAAAACATTCACCTTCTTTATTCAACGCTTTCACAAATTGTTTCATGATCCCGAGCTTTATATGGAGTGGCGGCAAAATAATATTTTCTCTTCTAATCAAACATTTTTTTGTTACATTGTTGTGTCCTGGCTCTATTGTTGTTCTTACAGGCCATTCTTTCCTATCCCAGTGTAAATCACGTGCACGGCTATCCCATAGGCAAAGGAAACAAGGAAATTTTGTAAAGCCTGACTGCAATCCAAGTAACATTCCTATAATTTTGAGATCTCCACACACTACCCATTGGTGCTGTGAATATTTTATTGCCGCTAACAGAATT
>JAGDQP010059965.1:0-12285 GCA_022664845.1 Lepisma saccharinum
AAATGAGTGGGCATCTTACACTCATATGTGTGATAAGATTACTATTTCGTTAGGTTAGCTTAAAGGCTCATATATCCGTTGTGTGTAAAGGGTAGATCATGCACTTCTGTCAGTAAAAGCATAAAGGTTCAATATATGTTTGTGGAGAGTTTAACTATTCTGTTTCTTTCAATTACTCCCCAGTGGCTCCAAGACTAAAATGTGTGGCATCTTTCCTCAATACACTATATGTAATTTCTATGAAAACAATGCCCTTTCTACTTTCTCTCCGTCCTCATCTCCACCCTACAGAAGTGAGTCCTCCATTAAGAATATTATAAAGTGGAAATTTTCAACACTAGGTGGTAGTCCTAGGCTTCTATATCTTTAAAGTATTTTCTTCCTTTCAGAAAATTGTAATGCTGCTACTTTAAATAGAAATCTGATGCGTTCAAACTTTCGTAGGAGGAAAAGATTTATATGTGCATTTATTTATTTTTTTCTATTTTGTTCTTTGTTGAAATTTCTTGGTTGTCACAGTGAATATCCAAATGTACAACAATGAAGTGAATTTCAATAATAAAGAAGACAAAAAAAAATGACTGAAAAAATATACGTTTTCGCATATGAATTTTGTTTCCTGAAAGTTTGAACCCTATAAAATTACTCTTGTAGCAGCGTTATTGAAATGTTTTAGAAGGGGGAAAAGCCATGAGAAAAATTGTTCTGTGATTTATTTACCATTAGAGATTGATGCTTTTATACGAATCTTAAGTAGAATGTTTGGAACAGCTTATCTTTACCATTCCCCTTTAGTTCTTCATATTGAAAACTACTCAGAACTTTTATAGAGTATATGTTTTCGCATAACTCAGTTCATTTGTTATCAGTAATGTTCTACCAAAAGCAGCAGCTCCTATCAATATCTCTCTCCAATAATCCCGATCTTTCTCTTTACTCTGTGTCGTATTCTACAATTGATCTTACTTAATACTGTCAAAGAGTTCCATCTGTCTTCTTCTTGCCTAGTTTCGTCAGCACTTTACCATCACGTATCTCTTTCTGATCATTTTCATTCTTTATTATTTTTTTAAAAAAACGAAAGAGCTCTTCAGTTCCTTTATTCATTATTCGAGTTTCTATTGATGTAATATTTATACAAGCCTTTCGAATGTTCACCTCTCTAACCACTGACTACCTTAGAGAAAATGTAATACAGATTTCACAGGATGTAATTTATAACTATCTTCTTGGTTAAAGCTCTCGTCGTGAACTGTTATTTTAATATCTACTTTCATAGTGTACTCGTAATAATTGTTACTTCTTTAAAACACTACTCTCTCCTGAAAATACGGTCGTATGGCCACTGTCATATTATATAAAAGAGCAAATCTTGTATATTTGTTCGTATTTTTTTTTCTCGAAAACGTGTATACTAAGCAATGTATTTGCAGTGTAGGCTTTGTGGAAAGCCTTACATCCTCAGGACCAATGAGGACCAAATCTATGTGATGTCACAGATAATGACCACAGTATTCTGGTTGCCTCTCCGGCTCCATTACCTGTTCCGATGATTCTGGTTCAAGCGATTCTTCTCCAGTGACCATTCCGATTCACATGAGCAGGATGTAGAAAAACCTGTTAGTGAAAGCAGCAGTTATTGATCAGTTCCGATTCGTATCACCGACTCACTGGAGGGTATAAAACGATCGGTTAACGTTAATGTGTTAGCCCTGTCCAACGCGGAGCCCGCAACACCCTTGTCTGCCGCCCTCCGTAAGCAAATTTAATTAATAACGACTTTGGCTTACTAACTGCAATTCCAGAAAAAGTTTCGAAGATTAGAGTAAAAGTTTGGTTTGTTCTTACGGGGTATACTGGCAAACCTTCAGTAGGGTATTGCGATAATTTTACATACGCCCTGTTGCTGAGCAGAAGTAATAATTGCGCAGATACGGTTTAAAGAAGTCATAGTTAAACAAATAAATTGCACCGGAGGATGAAAAAGAATTATGACTACGTTGGCGGCGCACGTGTTCCTCATAGCTGGTACTTACAGTTCTTGTATTTCATCTTTTGATATTTCATTGGCTGCATATAACATGTTTTATACCAAGAGTTTATACTTGTCCATACTTTTGTTCTAACGAGGCCACATTTGTTTCAATTTTGTTTTTTGGACAGTAAATCTTGCTTCCTATGGGTTTAAGTAGATCTGTTCTATTTATAAAATGAAATTTTACATTGCATGGATGAGCCTTAGCTACGTCCCCACTCTGAAAGGTGAATGTTTGTTGTAATTTACCTAACCTTTCCTACCTGGTTCAACTAATTAGGTTAGTTTATAAATGAATCGTTGCTGTCGTATAATATTGTTAATACGAATATTACAGATCCAGCATTATTCATTAAAGAAACATTAAATTAAAATTGAACATACATTATTGTGCAATGTTTTGACCATTTTAATTTTCATTAGTTTTGATCCACTTTCTAGCGTTTCTGACGAAGTCTACAAATAATTGTATTCCAATTTTGTAGTTCTCTCTTTAAAATAAATAAATAAACGACAGTGGCTTTTTCTATTTGTAAACAATGCACATTACTGTGTTCTACAGACTTCTACTCTTAGTTTTACATTGTTGTTAGGGGCGTAACTAGGCTCGGTCAACCGGGGCCCACGGGCTCAAGGGGCCCCGTCAACTCTGTCGTGAATATACGGAAAACGTAAATGTGAATTGAGTTTGTCAGAAAAAAAAACTATTTTCTACCACAATGTAGCCTAATATTGGGCAATTTATCATTTTCACATGTATTTTTTTTTTCATTCAGCCTTCTTTGTAGTCAATTATTGTTCAATGATAATTATAACTACAATACTTTCTTTTATTTATTTTTAAGATATGAATGATAATACTTTATATATTGCACAGACAGAAAAATACATGTAATTTTAAATTGATTCCGAATATTTCATTTGTATCTTTAACATTGTACACATTATTTTTTAATGTTAAATGAGAAAGTTTAATGTTTTCAAGTATAGGTAATGAAGGTATAATATTGTGTTGTTCACTGAAACTTCAAAGTAAAAACTAAAAACATCTACAAAGTGTTATTTTATCCTGCTTGAAAAAATTAATAAATTTGGAAAACTTTGGATGCGCGCGCAACTTTTTCTGGTCAGCAACAGGACATTGTTTTCATTACAGAAAATATTATCGCAATCATTCACTCAAGGTATGCCATGCATGCCATGTATATTCCTTCAAGAATGTTTGTTTTGAAGCTTTCTTATAGAATCTACAACACATTAAAAGGAAACACTTACGAATTTAATATTCTTACCAAGTTCAACATGATAACACAATACCGTCAACAAAATTCCAAACGATTCACGCACTCAATTTATAAAATATACTTATTTCAATATTGCTAGTTTCATTTCACACAAAAAGAAGGAAAGTTTACTTCTTGAGTAGAAAGAAAGGAGAAACGAAGGGAACAACAATCATATATTGTTGTATTGGAGATAGCGGCAACACTGTCGAAAGGCTTTTGTAAGCGTGCCTTTACTTCAACGACTTCCAAGTTGGTCTCTGGGGACAGATACCAAAGGCGGTCACCAGATGGCTCTAAATCTTCTTGGCGACTGTTTCATTTGAACGAGTTTCTTCTCTCCCTCGTCGTCTAAAGACTCTGACAGCATCAGCGCCACCAGACGGTGTCCCTTAAAACTTTTATTTTCCCCTCCCTTGAACAATCTCCTGCTTCCGTTTTTGTGTCTCGCTCTGCTATTTCAACCACCACTGCTAGTGGTACTTCTCCGCGAACCACCACCATCTCACAACAATTTCTTTCGGTACAATTTTTTAGCCTTTGTTCCTTTCACCATTGTCTATTGTCCTCAACTTTCCTTCCCCCCTCCTGGAAAGAACTTGCAGTTTCGATTCCTTCTTCCTCCTTCTTCGCTTTTTCTTGGTATGTTTCCTTCCTTAAGTTATCTTGCCTTCTGGAATTGTTCGCCCATTCTGACGTCATATCCGGTTTGAAGACGAGGAACTTTGTTAAGAAAAGGGAAAATTGTCAAGTGACGGCAACCAACCAACACACACGAAGATATTCACACAGAAAGAAAGAGAGAAAAGGACTGAGAACGAGACAAGTCGAAAGCTCAGAATTGACAAAGAGTCGTGGAACGACCCAAAAAGGAATCGTATTTTTGCTCATAGGAAACATATAACTCCGGAGATAGTCCCGAGAAAAGGTTAAGAAAAAGTATCCAAAAAGAAGAAAAGAAAGAAACTTGAATGATAGAAAAAAAAGTCTGGTCACGTTCCGATTGAACGGTTCTTTGATCCTTGGAATAGTAACGAAGTTTTTATTTGATCAGACGATGAACTATTGAGTTTCCCCTCCCTCCCTTTTTTTTCTGTAACTGGTTAAGTCCAAACTATGACCTAGACAGAAACAAAAAAAACGAGATAATATATCAACCTCATTGTTGTACTTTGACCGTTTCTTAAACAGCCTCATGTCCAAACTTAACCGACACAAATAAATTACCTTCAAATGGTTAATAGAGACGTTTTCATTATTACATAAAACATGAGCTTACATTTCAATCCAAAAGTTTTTCTTTACAAAAATAGTATGTCAATAAATCATTTGGCCATTCAAACTTAGTTGCAAATGCATTTGTTAGTTTTCCTTTATTGGAAGGGAGGGGGGAGAGAGAAAATAAAGACCACCATTACCAAACATCATTTAGACCTGCATTCATTAACGTTCAACAAAGAGATCTTCAAATTAGTGGGACATATATACATAAGGATAAAGGTTCTATATTTTGGCCAAATTGATTTTAGATAGCCATCGTATTCGCGGCAACGTATCACATTCACCAATCAAGAAGAAGCAACACAAATAGCAGACAGCAACAGCTTTCTCATTGGCTGCAAGTGATGAAATGCAATAAAAAATATCCCCGCTGTTACCAGTTGAATAAAAGCTTGTATCTATTGTAGCTTATCGACTGTTTTAATGCCGTCATAGCAAAACACTTTTTAAAGTCCACGCACTGTTGTTCATTATAGAAGGTAGAGTGGAGGGAGCAATGACTGTGGCAGACGAAATGATGTACTTGCTAAGAAATTAGGCAACAGCGCGACCACGTGACTTATGAGAGGAGTCATACCAGGCGTAACACCGTGGAGGCTATAACTCTGTGACCAGAAAAGAAATATTACAAGTGATTTTAGGAGGAGTATATTGGATGTATATGCCTTAATTATTTCCGATTTAGATGATATAAAGATAAATCTTTCTGGAATATTTTCCTCTTTTGTCTCAGTTTGACATCATCGCAGTGTGTTCATATTATTATGGTGTGCACTAGTGTCTGAAAACTGCTTTGTGTGAAGAATATAACAGATGGAAAGAAAGTTATCTTTTAAGGCCGGAAATATTTTATATAAAAGGCCGAAATCCAAAATGCAATAACCCATTTTTGTCTTAAAAATTAATTTTCAATTTTCTTATTGATAACATGATTTTCAGTTTTGTACTAAAAAATGTTTTGTTTTTTTTTTGTATAGGGTGGCAATAAAGTTTTGCTACAAAGTTTGCGTATTTATTACTCTCCTTGTACATTATATTTTATTGTGTTCTGTTTTATCTGTATTCGCAAATATTGTTTGCTAATTCTACTGTTAATTTCATTTTAAAATGTTCTGTTTTATGGGAATGGTCCTTTCTGAAGGTGACAGGAGTGACATAAGAAGCCTAATGGATCTCAGAGAACTCCCGAACCACATTGCATAATTTCTAGAAAATCACTGAACCATTGTATATTACCCATACGCATCACTGTATGTCACACACACAATTTAGGTGCATATGAATATGGAATGTAACGTGTTGCACGTGTAAAATGATACTGGTTTTTGCAGACCAAAACTGAAAAGAGGAGGAATTTGTATCAGACTTACAAATCTTGGTGAAAGAAATCAACTCTTCCTTTTCTGAACAGAACTTTTACATAATGAAGAGCACAATGGACTGTACGATTCACCCGTTTAACCCAAGGACTGTACGGCCCTTTTGAGAGCCTTCCTTACTCCCACACCCATTTTTTCACAATTTCCAAAATCTAGGAATACTATCATTATTTAGAACATAGTACAGTAGTACTTACAAATTACTATGAAATACAATGGTTTCAGATCTTCTCCATAGATGACTAATGAGCAGAGCCCGTCAAATGCCATTTTGCCATGTTTTGTCCTAACTTTCTGATCTTCTTGAAACTTCGTATGTAGGCGATTTGTGGAATCAAACATATTTCCCACCACATACATTTAAAATGCCATAAAAGCTATATTTTTTTCTGTTCCCGCGATAAAAAAACATATTTCTGAATAAAAGCAATATTTTAAAGCAATTTCCAACAGATATTCTGCAAAGTAAGCAACTCGTGTTGTATACATTTCCCCTAATTTTCGTTTCTTTTCCATTTCGGATAAATATGATTTATTTCAGATATAAATTACGCACAACACGAAAACACAAAAACCCTCCCACCAGTTTAAAAGTACGAAAATTTAAAAATTCATAAAGTTTGTCCTTTTGAGTGCTTTACTCCATTTTAATTATGCACTAATAATTTCCCCCTAATTTTGATACACTTTTTTCATTTTCTTTGGATATTTTCATTTTTAGAAAGCAGTTTGTTGTACAAATGTCCCGTGCGTAACGCGAGAATCGTCCATTAAGAGAGAAAATTCTTACCCCAAAATTACTTTCTTACTGGCTGCTTAATCAAATCTTCAGATATTTAAAAAACTAAATCTTAATTACGATGAAGTGATAATAATAATAATTGGAGGGAAATATTTTCATTGTTATTCTTGGATCTAGCAGAATTTGTAAACGCCTTAAGCACTGCAATTAAATGGGAAATTAAAAGCTATATATAAAAGCCATATTTGTAATAAAAGCTATATGTAAAAGCCATATTTGTAATAAAAGCTACATATAAAAGCCATATTTTTAATAAAAGCTATATATAAAAGCCATGTTTTTAATTTTTAAGACCCATTTTACTATGCTATATTTTAATAAAATAAGAGCTATATTTTGACGGGCTCTGGTGATGAGACTTCAATTAAATTACGACATCATAATTTTTGAAATCGTAATACTCCTCAATGAAGAAGATCTCGAGATCACTAACCATTGCATTTCATAGTAATTTGTAAGTACTATTGCACTTCGTTCTAAAATAGCAACAACAACAAACGGCGTTCGGATCACTGTTTATTTCAACCGACTTAGGTGATGATTTGGGCAGCAACCACAAAAGAAATCACCACTTATGATTGCTGCCCAGAACATGAAAGGAAGAGCGACATGTATATTGATATCATTCTTAAGAAAGGACTACTCAGCTGGTCAACTTGTTATTTCGGAAATCGCTTAAGAGGCCTAAGAACCCTCCCACGACATGTTAGATTTTTAATAACGTCGGGAAATAGAAGAGGTATGTTGAAATTTTGAAAAGAGATCTCCGCAAGAAAAGCTACAATTATTTGTACATTGAGATTAAGTAGGAAGGAAACTCAAATGGATATTTTAAAAAAAAAAGAGCAAACGTAAGAAGAACTTCCTATAGTGGATTGCGAGACAAAGTAGGGAGTGGATCATCTGAATCATCTCTTGCAATATTACTCCTGAAAAAGGAAAACTAACCACTCGTCCATACTACTATACTTTAGATTGTGTTTCTGTAACAGTATACGTTATATGGACAGAAAAGATCTCGTTAATGAAATGAAGGAAATAAGTAAGAACGCCAGAAATTTCTCATAGATCTTGGTAAACAATTTGAGATCCAAAGTAGACTTCTTAACTCCTACGCTTTCTAACCTGAAGTAAAAATAGCTGTGCAAGCAATGGAGCTTGTTTTATTATCAAAGGAAGCGGATCCCTCAGCAACTAACCAAGCTGAAGAACCATTCAGGTAGAAAAGGTGTTTATTCTGCCCACGTAAAGTGGATCGCAAAGTAAAACACATTTGCAACAACTGCTAGAATCCATGCTTCTCTGAACACACGAAGAGTTTTATGCTAAATTTGTACCCTAAGAGTATGAATTCATGCTAACTGGAACTATATTTGTAACATCACACTGATAAAAGATTTGGACCAGCTTTACTATTATGCATGTTTCCATTGTGAATATTATTGAGATTCCGATTGTGAACCTGCATAAGAGTAGATAAAATTTCTACGTATTCTTTGCTTGAATATGTTTGGAAACTGAAAGGTTTTCATGATGATCGAAAACATCTTTCGTAAGTGGAGTGTTATTAAATCTGCAACTAGTTCTTTGCCTTGTCTAAACCATCCATGAGTGCAAGGGTCGTAAACAGGCATCATCTGTTGATAAACCATTGTCCAAATGTTCGCTTTGAAGACGCTTCTTTTCAGATGTTTGAGAGTATCATTGGTTGCGGATATTCTCTCCATATCTTGTAAAGAAACATCTTCATTCTCAGGAGATCAACATCGGCATTATCACTACGAGATTCATTGGAGTACAGTCTGGAGATAAATATCAATTTACTTTCTTTCAGTTGTGATGATGCGTGAAATGGAGTAGAAATTTGTCCTTTGTCCTGAAACATTATCACTTTGCCTGGAGCTTGGAAGCTGATGCAAGACCCAGTGGAACTATAAAACTGGGAATCATCGCTTTCATGTAGTTTTACCTAAACTTGCGGCAACGCTGTTGAGGGATATCATTTTAGTTGATTTTCTTACGTTGAATGAAATTAATACATCTGCTTTGGGGTTGGCACTGAAAATGACATGAAAATTACTCAACAGTATAAGCACATCAATACCTCTAGTTTGTAGCATCCCAAATGATGAATATTTAAGGACACCAACAACCTGATACCAACAGCCTCTTCATTGATGCATTGCTCTATTTCAGTGCGATTTCCAACATTGAATACTCTCTCGAACTCGAACTCATATGTATAAGTCTTTTCTTGGCGCTGTGCTTTCATAAGTTTGTGGAAAGATGTGAAAATGAGTTCTTGTTCTTATCTGTGTTAAATGGTTTGGCCAATTTCCAGTGACTTTGGCACTACCACACACGCTGTCGTATAGCGCTTCCTCATTCTCCTTCGTACCACCTTTGATTGTCAATGTACGATACCGACCTCAGACAATATCTAGTTTTGTCGCCTTTTTTTGAATCTTCCTTGATATTTCCGTAAAATATTCATCAAGAGACCTTCATTCAACAGCTGTTTCAGCCAAAGTAATAATGAAGTCATCTGGTGCTGGTGACACCAATTCCTCATCTGGGATTATGTCATTATTTGGTCTGTTTCCCAGAATACACTGTAACAAATCAGACTTGAAGCAAGAGTCGAGAGCCTCATTAGATAAGAGTGATGGTGGGAAAGAAGATGATTGATGACGAAAAACTGTCTCCAGATTTCCGCCACGGCTATCCAATGCAATAAGTACCTGCCCAACCAAAACTGCATGTTTCTTATATTGCTGCATTTTTTTTTTTCTGAAGTGACGTTCTTGATTGCGTTTTCCGTTTACAGAACAAGTTAATTTTCTTGATAAGCTGGTTTATAGAGTGCCAACTTTCCTAATACTTCTTGAAGACTGTTCTTGTCTCCTAAATTCTAAAACTCAAACAAATTCTGCACCAGATTTCGTCGACACACACACTTGCTGTCTACAGTCACTAAATCTGCACTACTTTCCTCAAAGAGATTTCCTCTGCTCAGAATAGCACCGAATAGGTTTCTAGCATAGCGTCGAGAACAATGTTGAGATGTAGTTTCTTCATGTTGACATAGATGTCCATTGCTTACTTCACTGAATTGCAGTAGAACACGGCTTACCTCAGAACCAGTCAGAGTTCAACGCTCTAAAAAGGAAGGATCATCTGTAATGCCATTCACTCTATCAATTTCTCTTGCTCTTTTATTTACCTGATCATGGGCGTAGACAATGGGGATTGATGAAAATCGGCATGTCTCCTTTCAAACTCTATCTGAATGACTCGTGGAAGAGATTCTAAATCTGTGATGATGACAGGAACCCTTCACGCGTAGTTCTAGTGATCGAGGGTGATGAATAGGGGAACCAAAAATTTCAAAGATGTAAACACGTTACAGTTTGTCCGTATGAATATGAGTTCCTCCTATTTGTAAATGAGTAACCAAAATTGTATTGTTGGTTGGTATCGATAGGCTATATCTATTGAAACATCATATGTACTCCAGAGTAGTCGTAGGGTGCTTCAAAAGAATGTCAAGGGTACAACAGTAAAGAACCTTCAAGTAATTGATAAGCATAACACTCCTTATTTAATAACTAATGACAACTAATTAGGCATACAACTCTGCTCAAACGTTATAAGCATTTCAATATATTTTTATTTTCCGCAAAATGGGGGCTCAAGATCCCTATGCTAGAAGTCTCCTAACGGGATAATCATTGATATCCCAATGACAATCCTAGTTATTTCCAGCTAATGCTAATCAATACGCTCAACTTTGGCAATCAACTCGAAAGTTACAGCCATTGTAATATTTTCGCATTCCACGAAAAGGTGCCTGAATCAACTTAAAATGAAAATAATTTTTTATGTTACATATATAACTACAGATACACATAAGTAACCTACATGTTACTATAGAAACTGTTGCTACCTCTGTAAGTATGGAGTAAGTTTGATTTATAGAATTGCTGTCTTATTAAACCTGTAGTACTTAAAGGTACATAACAAATCTTATTTCCAAAAAATTACCAGATAAAATATCGACAGTTAACGAAGAAAGGAATCTAATTTCCTAAAACTAAAGCAGATAACATTGTATTAATATAATTAAGACATAGCGACTTCTGTTGCTTTCAATTTGGTTTTGTCTGTGCTGCCATCTATAAGGAAGGATAATAAACAATCATAAAATTATACCTAAATTTAAACTTAACATTCACACACATCTCTGTATTAGAAAAATACTTCTGAAATGTGTTATTTCTTAATTCCTAAGTCCCATTTTCCTTCAACAACAACAAAAAATGTATCCTGTATCATTGTAGAAAGATAAAAGAATCAGAAGAAACGAAATACACCTAAATTAGTGCAAAATTATTATTGCACAAAGCGGAAATTAAATTTAGTTTCGTCTGTACTTTTATAAATTACACTATTATTATTATTTTCAGGAAGTGCCTTGATACATTCAGTAACGTTCCCGATAGATGTCAGCATTCGCTGTGATTCTCGGAAAGCCCTAAGTATTACGTTTACCTCATTGAAGGTCTCAATATCCAGTTCCAGTGTAATGTTCGCACATGCGCAGAAAGAGGAAACAAATTCTTATCGTAACCAGACACGGAATTCTGACCAAGTGATCGCTACCGCTATTTTGGTCACAGAAACTTTAGCAGAAATAGGAAATATTCTCAGTGAATGAGGATTTCTTGTTTACTTGACAAATATGGGATTGAAACATGACGTAAGTTGTAGAAATTATTTTATTTATGTTTTCGAGCTTCAGCCAACGTACTTCAGAATATTTTTATTGTTTTTATGTAGTGATTTATTATCAGTGGCAGTTTAGTCAAGTCAGTAAGACGCTGGATTCTAACAACCCGTTTCTTGTGAGCTTCCCAAGGGTCGTCCAGTACTGCTGCTGAAGGTCAGCGAAGAGAACAATCTTTAAGATGATAGACCTCCCCGCTAGGAGACCGATTCTCTCTATGGCCTCTCGGGGCCTCTCGGATGAGAGGTGAACGCCCATCCTCTTGAGGAGAGAGGGCAGTTATTCCGTGGGGACCTCTTTGCAAGAGACCTGCTTGTATCGAAAGAGAACTGTGAAATATAGGCCAGTGTTCTGGCTCAGCGATCTCTCCGTTGAAGGGACTACCAAACCCAATTACTCGCTTCTTAAGAAAGAGATGAATAGTTGCGGGTGGGGGCCTCTCAGAAGGACAGGATTAATCTAGTCAGTCAGTCAGTCAGAGTAAATGACGGGATTGGAATGTGAAGTGTCGAGCATGTTTGCTAATGCCTTCCAAATGTTTTGAATTTTGGCGAGATGAATGTTAAAAATCTGAATTGATTAGGGAGCAACTGTCCCATCCCTAAGGCAGTCATTGTAAAAAGTGAATTTTGTTAAATTATGATTTACTAAATATGAGATTTGAAGTGATTTGTTTGAATTATTGTTGACGAGGGTGGGAGGAAGGAGAGATTTGCGTA
>JAGDQP010059966.1:0-12285 GCA_022664845.1 Lepisma saccharinum
CACCCCTGGTGCTTTTGCTCGTATTTCGCAGCTTTTTACACTTGTGTAATGTATATACTCGCTTCGCCTCATTGGGGCGCTGCCCCCAGAATTCCAAGATGGCCTCGCTGGGGCGCACCCCTTTATCGCAATCAGGCTCCAGCTGGGAACTGTACCCTAGTAGGGGAGACGAGCCAAATTTATTCTAACCTACTCGTAATGGTACACCTTCATACCAAATTTCGTTTCTCTAGCTTCAGTTGTTATAAAGTGGGGCTTAAGCGGATGTTTTGGATAAAAAATGGACACATTTTTAACGTTTTCTTATATTTTCGTGACATACTCGTGATGATACACTGTCATACCAAATTTCATTTCTCTATCTCGAACGATGTGAAAAATGGTATTTCAGCTGCCATTGTGAATCAAAGATGGAGAATTTTTTATAACGTTGTTATGTTTTCCTAAACTACTCTTGATAATACATCATTATGCCAAATTTTGTATCTCTGGATCAAGCAGTTGGAAAATGGACTTATGACGCCCGCCATTTTGGATCCAAGAGATCTTTAGAGATATTTTGAAATATTTTCATAATCTACTAATAATGTTGTACTGTCAAACTAAATTTCATTATTCTAGCGGCAGCCGTTTAGGCTGTGTATTCTTTAAAATTTTAGGGTTGGCGGCCATTTTGAATCCAAAATGGTGACTTTTTCAAATTTTAAAAAAGTTTTCTTAATTTGCTATCAGCGGTGTAGTTTGATACCAAATTTCACTGTTCTATCTTTAGTCGTTTAGGCTGTGTATTCTTTGAAAATTTAGGTTTGGCGGCCATTTTGAATCCAAGATGGCGACCTTTTCAAAATGTCGGAATTTTTCCTTTGTCTACTTATCATCCTCTACCTTCATACCAAATTTCATGTTTCTAGCTTACTCCAAACACCCTAAACAATATGATGAGTGAGTGAGTGAGTGAGTGAGTCAGTCAGTTAGCCTAAAATGTGCAATTTCAGGGGTCCACAACTAGAACATAGTTTGAATTTTGTACATCTGCACATATTTACCATATCTCCTTAACGGCAAAAGCTCATATTCCTATCTATAACATCTTTTGTTTTACGGGGCCCCCAAATCGTCGATTTTGCCATAAACTCTTGTTCCTGTATAACATGCTTCTGGCAGTGCTGAAGTTTTCTGACGTGAAGAACTTGGCTCATGCACTGCCGTGCATGTTGATATACAGAACGGTTATTCTGCCGGTAATACTTTACGGTTGCGAAAGTTGGAGTACGACCCTAGCAGATGAACATAAATTGTGTGTATTTGAAAATAAGGTTTTGAGAAAGATATATGGGCCGAAACGGGACGAGATGACTGGAGAGTGGAGGAGACTGCATAATGAAGAACTCCACGGACTGTACGATTCACCAGATGTAAAAATAATGAAATCGCGACGACTAAGGTGGGCAGGGCATGTAGCTCGGATGGGGGGAAAACGAAGATAATATTCTATCCTGGTTGGAAGGCCCGATGGAAAGAGGCCATTGGGAACACCGAGACGTCGTTAGGAGGACAATATTAGAAGAGATCTTCGAGAAGTAGGTGTTCGTGATGAAAACTGGCTTGATACTGCCCAGGGTAGAATACAATGACGAACGTTTGTTACTGCGGCGATGAACTTGCGAGTTCCATATGCCATAGAGTTAGTTAGTTAGTTAGCTAGTACCAAATTGCTTCCGTCGATCAACTAGTAATTCCATTTCATGTTTAAATCGGCCTAGAAAATTTTTTTCTATGTGCTACGATCTGTTTATGCTTTTCTCCAGGAACTTGCCGCTTCCGAAGGGGCATTTTATAGGAAAGATGTAAAAGACATTCGAAGAACAGTGTCCATGACTGAAACTCATACACTTCAAGACCCCCCCCCCCCAAAAAACAAAAAAAAATCCAGATTTTTAAGACAAACGAAGTATTAGTAGAATAAGTCCAACCCAAAATATTTTCTCAATCCGCCACTGATCATACGTCATCGTTATCTCATCGGACGTCTACAATATGAATATATTATCAGCTGAATCACACATTTCATCATTTACACGCCTCAGTTGCGTGCTGAGGCTGTTTCAATGTGCAATTTATGGCTCATTTCTGGGATCCGGTAGCAACATTTTGTACATTATCATACGCTCTATTTCCAAATGGCGCAAACATGCGCAGGTTTTTTGCTTTACGGACAGAAAGAACAATGTTTACGATATAACATGTTAAAAAATCACAGACATGATCTGCCCTGCTATCTACTAAAATGCCATTCCAATGCTTGGTCATATGCAATACATAGTTTGTATGTAATGCCCTCGGTACCACATTAGTTTCCAGACCTGATCTGCAGTACTAATAAACATCAACGTTCTTATTATATCAAACGATACACACCTGTGGGTGGTGTCCCCATGTTTAACAACCGCTGAACGCACTGCAGGTTTAGTCGTATGCAAACGCAAATCTGCTATTTTCTCGCACTGTGAGCAGCGCAACATCTCCCTGTCTCTGGCGGATAACAGATTTAAGCTGGCGATGACGTCATTGTGAACGCATCCACATTCCTTTCCTTCACACAATCTTAGCCCTAGTTCTCACTTGCGGAACGGAAGACGTGCGGCCGCCGCGCGGCAGCAGCACGGAATCTTATGGGCCATTGAAGTAAATGGAGTGATTCACACAGCGACGAAAACTCTGCGGCCACGGAACGTTTTCGCAGACCTTCCGCATCGCCCGTCGGCTTCCGCAAGTTCTTTACGGGCCATTCCAAACATTGGATCGTTCACACTAGCGGAAAGTAGACGTGCGAAAGTTGCGCGGAATGGATATAGACAAAGTTAATATGGTATTGTTTTTAATGAAGATTGAGAAAAGAGCGTGTATTTGGGACATTCGAATAGAAGAATACAAGATCAGGAACCAGAAGAATGCAAAACGTGATGTAATATTTGTCTCTTTAAAATCTGGAATCTTTTCTTTCTTAATCTCACCTATTCAGTTATAAAAATTGAGATTCTTTTTATTTTTCTGTTTTAAGTCGTGAATTATAAGCTCAAAAATAAAGTATGACCGAATATTAAAATGAATAATTGGAGGTATAAATTGATCATTTATTTTGTATTGAAAAATGTTGTTATCTTAGAGGAAAAACTGATAAATCTGCCAGAGCAGGTTCTTCGAAGTGGTAGAGTTTGAGTCCAAGAGGGACATAGAAATTGTCAGCCTTTGAATAATAATCTAGGAAACAATATAAAGCTTAAACAAAATAATGACAGCAAACCAGGGTTAGTAAAACCATGTTTTTTTTTAAATAATAAAGAAAAACAGTTTTTTGGTCCAGTTTTTTTTTTTTGTTTAAACCGATTCTTTTTGTTTAAAAACTTTGCTTTATTTATTTATATTACATATGGATAAATTCTTCTTGATGTTCTCATGCAGCAGCGAGGTTATGAAGGACCTACAGCTACAGCTCAAAGTGCAATCCGAACCATTTCGCGGTTTCCACCGGAGAGAAATTCTCCTCCACCTGGACTCGAAACCGGGACCCCTTGATTACAAATGCGATTAGTCTAGCCACTCATCCACGGAGCACACCTGATAGATATACCTTGTACTGATCCTGCATACTTGTGAATATAATTATTAAGAGTCACTTCAGAAGAACAAAAGATACACTACTGGACAAGTGAAATCATTGTACAGAGTTATACTAACTAACTCTATGGCTTACGGAAGTCGCAAGTTCATCGCCGCAGTAACAAACGTTCGCCATTGTATTCTATCCTGGGCAACATCAAGCCAGTTTTCATCACGAACACCTACTTCTCGGGTTATACATATTATTAACATAAATAGACAATTTCAAGAGACTACAGACTACAGATTTAATTTAGTCCAAGCTGGTTCACTGAGTAAGGAATCCATAGACTTAATTTGCATATCAATAAAAGAAGTTAATAAAGATAGTACGAATTAGTTGAGTTCACTAGGGCCACGGTGGCTCAGTTGGTAGAGCGCTCACCTCTGGTGCTAGGGGTCGTCGGATCGATCCCTGCTCATGCCATGTGGGCTTTGTGGTGGACAAACGCCCTGTACGTGAGTTTTCTCGGGGTTCTCCCGTTTCCTCCCACTTTCTTCATTCCACCAATTCATCCCATCATCATCCATAGGACCTGAGCCATAGTTGCCTAAAGGCCTTAAAATAAATTCAATTTGAGTTCACTCTGGTTCTGAACCATCCACAGAGAAAATATTTTTCAATTCAATAAATTCCTTTCATGTTTTTTTTTATGAAACAAGTCTTGTAGGGTATATTTTATCAATAACAATAAACAAAAACCACTGGCGTAACAGGCCGATAGGCCCTGAGCCTGCCCAACGCCATCTGTTCGCGGTTGCTTGAACTGCGTCCACCTGAGTAGTGGCTGTGTGGTCAGCACTGCGCGTCATCCAACCACGAACAGGCTTATCAGAGGCTTTCTAGACCGAGTGTGGCCGTGGAATTTGTAATCGTCGCTATGAAGTTCACACTATTTGTGGCATTTTTGCTTTTATTTGTTTATTTATTTTTTGGTTTAAACCGATTTATTTTTAAAGAAAAAAAAAACATTGGTTTAAACCAGCCAAACCTGTAGAACCCCCCACCCCTACCCATATAAACTGTCACTTCCACGTACATGAGAATACCCTCAGAACTTGAAAATTTACACACTTGCAAGTGCAATATTCTAACTATATGCTAGGAATATTCCATGAGGCAAAATTAAAATGATTGGGTTAGTTCACGAATTTCCTTGCTCGTAAATGCACTGTAAAATACGGTTTCTTAAAACTGATAAAACAGTTTTTATTTGTGCATTGAGAAATAATTTTCATACAAATGAGATATCAACATTATTTCATTTTAAATTAAAACATATCGGTTTGGAAATAGGACCACTGATCTTATTTTGAAACCAGCATGTTCTCATTTTGAATGAAATGAGAAAGTTGAAATTTCGTATCTAAGAAAATTATTTCTACCATTGCACGAACGTGCGCATCCATTTCGAGAGTTCTTTTAACTGAGATTCGTCCTTGAATGCCTTCTTTCCGCAGAGTGTTCGCATACAAGACGCAGCATGTGTACACTGTCCGTGCGGAAACCGCGCGGTCGCCACACGTCTTCCGTTCCGCAAGTGAGAACCAGGGCTATAATCTACTACATATTATTAACACGTGTACACACTAAATTACTTGCCAATCTAATCCATGTTTTGGATTTTTTTACTATGAATCCATTACACACTAAAATCTTATTTTTATCTAACACATATATAGACTATATGTAGTTTTTTTCATTTATAATTACATTCTGTCTTAACGATTTTGATCAAACCGGCATTTTAGACGTCCCAGAGAAGGTCTGCCTGGGCCGCGAGACTTTGAGGGTTCAAACCGGGACAGTCTCGGGCAACCCGACACGGTTGGTCACCCTATTCTGTCACCATGCCAGCGGAAACTGTGCTATAAATCGTCACCTTGGAACCAGAAGGTACTATGTCCACTTTTGGCAAAATGGTGTTAACATTGCAGTACAAGACCTTTCAGTAAAGGGCATCAACCCCCAAAACACCTCACAAAACGACTTACAAGTGGCTAGAAATGTTAGAAATCAAATGAATTTATACAGACTTTAAATGGAACTTAAAATTTTTAAACTGTTTTTCCTCAAAAGTGGACATAATACCTTCTGGTTCCAAAGTGACGACATATTTGGTTCTTTGGTGGTTTTTCCCTTGACGATTTTGAAAATGTTACATCTTGCTCTATTACTAACAGCGAAAACCAGCTGATCCTTTAACATAGTTTCTGTTTTTGTCCATATTGACAATCTACTATTCGTCTTTTCATTTCTCTTATGTATTCGTGAATGGGTTGATACTTTTTCCGTACAACAATAAGATAGTTTTCATTCGAATGTGGCATATGCCCATTTTCCACAGAGCGCCTCAATTAAAGATTATCAAGAATATCCTCCCCCTTAGGCTATTAATTATTGTTCAGAATAGAATTTGTATAAACTTTCTTACATATTTCACCAGTGGCGGCGCAAGTCAATTTGGGGCCCGGGGCAACTATATTTGATTGAGGCCTTTCCGCGAACACAATCGTTAACGCATACTGCTACTATTAGACATAATATACTACTTCCCCGTTATTATGAGCCCGTCGAAAAACTGGGGAACTCGCAGGGGACTCACTAGCCAAGTCGGAGAACTTCCCGTTTACTTACTATAATCTATGCACGATCGTGAATGTTGGAATTGTAGAGAGTTCTGCTTTTCAACCATCCGATTACAGGCAAGCGCACAAGTAAGAGTCCTGAGACGGCATAGTTACTGCGTCATCGACCAGCATCATTGTGCTCTACTCATTTATCTAAATGAGCAATTATTCACATGTGGAAACCAGCGCACAGTGGAACGACCCCTCCCCCCCACGAAAAAAAAACACGGCGAAATTAATACCGTCTGAACACTGAGGAAATACAGGTATTGGTTGGACCTTGGTCAGGGGATTATATGTGTGCTATATGCTTCACATTCACGTAGCATACAAATATAGCATGTTTCATCTTAACCAAAAGCACTAAAAAACAATTGTTTAACGGGTTGCTTATATCACAGGAGATTTCTTAAGTTCGGTTATCGTAAGATCTTTTAAATGGGTTAATAAATGCTAAGGAAAATTAGCAGATAACTTAAAAATAGTTAAAAGAGGGTAGTAGTTTACCAATATTTTACTTTTGCAAGACAATATTGGAAAAGATAAAATTATATACTTTTACTATTAATTATGTTTCTGTCCTTTACTTTCTCACGACATTCAACTGAATTTGAAGACTTTTGGAATCGCAACATCTTACTAATGTGTTCGAAAGTGATAAAACGAACTCAGCAATGCCAATATCTCAATTTCAAAATTTATACAGAGGAACTCGTTTCGAAATGGACATCTAACTTTTGCCTGCTCTTATAATATTTCAGTTACGCTGTGCGCGTAGGTCTAGGAAAACGTATCATTTATACTTTTTTTTTAATAATAAGTCAGACACGTTACGCATTATTAAATCGTAGAAAATTGTCCAAGGTATTCTCAAGGGCTCCGGGCCAATCAACAGTGCAATCATGACTTCTGAAACGTAAAATCCAATTACAACAAATTTTACAGGTCCAGCGATTTTATTTCATTATAACGAAAATATTGGACAGCAAGAATTTAACGCTGATTTTGATTAACTTCGTTCTATCGGAAATTTTGTTATAATGACGTTCGTTGTAAAGGCATTTTACCTGTATTTATTGTTGGAAGTAAAGAGCTCATGGAAAAAAAATATATGACTTTTGGACATTAGAAGTCAGACCGTGGGTACAATTTCCACCCCATTCTTCGAATGAGTCTAATCCATCACTCTTGCATACCAGCTCCCACTCAACCGCATTTCACTACCTCGTTATTACTGTTAACCAGTCCTTCACTTCTATGCTATCTTTCATTTATAAAAGGTGCTGATTTTATACCCATCATCGCCACGTATTTACGCATGCAACGCAATTTCACATTTTTGGGGAAGTTTCACGTAAAAGGCTGCAGCTAGTGGCAGCTAAATGTTGGATGCTCTGAAAGTATTTACTCTAAACTTTATACTAACGAGGAATCAGAGCCTGCCTCGCATAGGGCTTTTTTTATGCTTGTCGATGAATTTGGGAAATGTATTTTTTCGATGTACAGATGTTACAAAATTGTTAGGAAAGAGTTCTCAACTACATTAAAGATACGATTGCATTGTAGCCGAACTAAAAAAAAATACTATAATCAGTGCCGTAATGAGAGTGAGGCACCTACCTTGGGGGCCAAAGCTGAGGGCGCCAAATCGTGGGTGTCGAAAACTAAATATATAACAGCATAAACTCTAAATCTACTAAGCGTAAATAAAAATTTGTCATGTTGAATAAAACGTTCGTTTTTTCATGCAAAACACAAGCAATTGGAGTTGTTATAATACTTTTCTTTTTCGCAAAATTTATAAAAATGGGATAATTGGCATGCGCATTATTACGTTTCTTTCTTCAATTCTTATACAATATATTAAAATTAACGTAAATAAAATTCCAATAAAAACGGTAGCGACATTTTCTACATTTATGCCTCGAGCGCTGAAATACCTGACAACGACTCTGCCTACCATATTTACTTACCAAATTAGGTGCCTCAGTTTCTGCTGCGTACGGAAAATATACTTAACGGCGTTCCCAAAATTGTAAAAAAAAAATAAAAAAAATGGCAAATTCGAGCGCACATCTACTAATGATTATGCGTTTCAAAAGTGAAGAGCTAAGTTGAAAAACATCCGAGGTCCACCGGAGTATATTTTTCAGGAAGAACGAAAAACAGTCCAAGGTATTCGTTTGTTATCCTATTCAGCGGAAATAATTTTGTATTAAAAAAGGGGTATCTGTGGTGGGATTAGGATGTAATATTTATGTAAGTGGATAGCTCTTGGAACATACAGTAGATACTGACGAACATAAAAATTCAAATACAAAAAATGTGGAGTTGGGATGTTTTTCAATTCAGGTCTTCCATTATAAACGAAGTAGTTTAGTGTCTATTAGACATTTTACTACAACGTAAAATGGTTTTCGAGCTTATTTTTTTAAATTTGAATTTTGTAATTTTGTCCTAGTTTATTTTCATATCGTCTCATTGTTGTGGAGCAGGCCCCCTCGACACTTTGGCCCCTGGTCGGGGGACTCGCCCCCACCCCCACCCCTTTGCGCCGCTACTGTATTTCCCCAGCAAAATTACCTTTCGATCACGAACAATAAGGGCGTGCTTAATCTCAGACGAACGAGCGAGCGTATAATTTTCCAACTTTTGAGTAGTCATTGTATTTTTATTGGGCCCAGATGAAATGATTATTTCTGATTCTAAACCATACAGTGTGATACACAATGCTGTTGAACTTAATTTTTCGTCTCTCCTTTTCTAATGCTCAATCTAGTCTACTCACAGGACCACAAGGACCACCTTGTTCCGCGAACCACAGTTTGCGAAACTCTGGACTAGGCTATGTACTAGCTTTGAACTGCTCCGTGGCATTTGGATTATTATGAAAGGCAAAGATTATTAATTTGGAACTACGACCAAAGCAAAAATAAAATACTTGTATTAGTGTAGTGCATGGTCCCGTCTTACGGAAGGAGGGACCATAATTTGTACAGTATTATGCCTAGCAAAGTAAACAAGAAAGAAAACAAACAAACAAACAAAATAATTGACCTAGTTAAAAGGGATCCTAGGGAATCTTTCGTCTCAGGATCCCAAAAACAAGTGAAGTTTACATGCTTGTACAGTACACGCCTCCAAACAGTGGGGTAATAAGGCAGCTTGCGGGACAGAAAAATAGTTCTAACATAAATTCTACTTCAATAAGAAATATTTTAATGGAGAAAAATACTCCTAAAATGGCTCAATTTATTTATCATATTTTATCGTATTTAATATCTTTTATACACGGTGTTTCAGAACAAGGTACATTGCTTTCGGGAGGCGGTTTCTGACATTGAAACAAGTAAAGGAGTTCATATAAACATGAGCCGAATTCCGCTTCGTTTTCGAGATGTAGGAATTGCAAATTTGAGCCTAAAACCGACTCCTTACGATGGTAAATATTTCTCCGCAAATCTTTTAAACGATGCACTAAAATAAAGTTTAGTACTCGGAAGGTGATTTGCATCAATATAGTAGATATTAGGAGTTATACATTGATGTCATGGGATAATCAGTGCTGCCAACCTGGTATATCATTTACTTTTTCAAATAACACTATGTCAGTTTATTGGATATATGGGATCCTTTAGTGATGATAAACATCTTATGTAAAGCACAGAACGCAGTGTTGCAAACTGTGAAAGTTTGTCTTTTCTTTTGAAGAAACCTTGTAATTTTCCATCGTTAAACCGGTATAACATTCACAGTTTGCAACACTGTGTTCTGTGCTTCACACATGTTGTTTAGCACCACTGGGGATATCATACAGTCAATAAACTGACGTAGCGCCATTTGAAAAATTTAAACGTTATGCCAAGTTGGCAACACTGACAACCTGGTGACAGCCAGTTTTCACCCCTGATATCCACCAAGTTGTTAGAAACAAAATTTTCATTCGATGAGTCGATTTCTGATTTATTGTAAATTATTCATTTTATTCCTATGGTTATTCTTCGACTTTAGGCTCCAAGTTGGAAATGCTGTCTGTATCTGCAAAACGAAGCGGAATTTCATCCATGTTCATAGGAGTTTTTTTCCTTATTTTGATGTCAGCAATCACCTCCCGAAAGTAACGTACTTTGTTCTGAAACATCCTGTATATTGTTTCTCTACTTGTAAATAGTTCTCGTTCGTTTGTATTCGTGTGCCGAGTACAAAGTCTTTGAACGCGTTATTCAATTGTCATATTTATTTAATATATATATATATATACGCGCTCGACTTCAATACGAGAGGTCCCGGGTTCGATTCCCGGTGGGGGCTCAAAAATTTCGGTGTTGACCCAGCATCGTGAGGACAATTGGGGAGCTGCTGTGAATAGAAGACAGTAGCGATCACAGTGAGAGCTTCGGCTCTCCTCTCCCAACTCGTCTGGTCAGCGTGGGAGCAATAGACCAACTCCTCCCTTCGGGGAGAGGCCTCATCCACTAGTAGATTGAATATGGCTATGATATATACAGGGGTTGGACAAAAAAATCTAAAAACACGTCACACAGGACACGTAAGTGTGGCCCGCCACTGTACACCACGTGTTGCGGTTGCCGATCGTGTTTTGTTTTCAGTGTATCATGTGGACCTTCCTCTTCCGTGAGCAGTACCCAGTTCACCTGTGAGTGTCGTGGTGTGCAAGTGGTGCGGTAAAATGGGCGACCTGACAGACTTCCAAAGAGGCACGATCGTTGGTGCCCGTCTGGTTGGAGCTTCAGTGACAACAGTGGCGACCATTGTGGGGGTATCGATGGGCACTGTGTCCAATGTCACGAGGGCATACACAATGCATGGGTAAACAACGTCTGCAAAGCACAACAGTGGTCGAAAGACAATCCTGTCCGATAGGGACAGGAGGGCATTAAAACGGATTGTAGCAGCTAAAAGCAGACCACTGCAGTGAAAATTACGTCTGAACTCAATTCCGGCCTACAGAACCCGGTTTCATCAAAAACAGTGCGACGGGAACTTCATAAAATGAAATTTCATGGCAGGGCCGCGATCGCCAAACCTCTGGTCACAGCAGTAAATGCATCCAGTGGTGCAAGGACCACAAGGAGTGGACGCTTGATCAGTGGAAACACGTAATGTATTCCAATGAATCGACCTACACCTTGTTCCCAACAACCGGTCGTGTTTACGTATGGAGAACACCGTCGCAGACCTATGATCCAGACTGTCTGCGCCAACTGTAAAGCATGGGGGTGGTTCTGTTACAGTATGGGCAGTGATATCGTGGTTTTCAGCAGGTCATATCATATTCATAGCCCTGCGTGGAATGATGAATGCTAAGGCGTATGAGGCCATTTTGGGGGACCAGGTTCTACCCATGGCCCACACATTGTTCCCGGATGGTGATGGCATCTACCAAGATGATTTGGCACCCTGTCACGCTGCAAAAACGGTGCAATCATGGTTTGAGGAGCTATCACACCTCCGCTGGGTCCCACAATCACCAGATCTGAACATCATTGAGCCATTGTGGTCTGTGTTAGAAAGGCGTGTTCGGTCTCATTACTCTTAACCATCATCCCTTAAGGAACTGGAGCATGTTTTGGAGAAAGATTGGTACAACATTCCACACACCACGATTCAGGAGCTGTATACGTCCATTCCACGTCGGATCCAAGCTGTTTTGGACGCAAAAGGAGGCCCCACACCATACTAGGTATGATTTTCACACTTTTTCAAACGTTTTAGATTTTTTGTCCAACCCCTGTATACATATATAATAAATCACAGCCATATTCAATCCACTAGTGGATGAGGCCTCTCCCCGAAGGGAGGAGTTGGTCTACTGCTCCCACGCTGACCAGACGGGTTGGGAGAGGAGAGCCGAAGCTCTCACTCTGATCGCTACTGTCTTTTATTCACAGCAGCTCCCCAATTGTCCTCACGATGCTGGGTCAACACCGAAATATTTGAGCCCCCACCGGGAATCGAACCCGGGACCGCTCG